>CANYBF010458606.1:0-15784 GCA_948192965.1 Dalechampia spathulata
AGATAAATATTACTAATTATATTTTTATTTGTTAGGAGATAATTATGTTATACTTTATATTATATTCTCTAGTTTATACTACTTATAAAGATAAAAATTATTAATTTTATTTGTACTTATTAGCTACTAAATTTTATTCAAATATGATTACTACTAATTTTATTTTTATTTGTTAACAATTAATTATTTTATATATTATATTATATTATCTAATTTTAATCTAAATAAATTTTTTAATAGATAAATACTATCACTTTTTAATATAAATTAGTGTATAAAATAAATTTATTAATTATTTAATATAAATTAGTGCATACAATAAATTTATTAATTGTAATTAGTGTATTATTTATATTTTTATTAAAATTTTTTAATTTAAATATTACTTTTTAAAATTTATAAAAAATAAATATAAAAATGAATTTAACAAATATAAATAATGAAATAAATTTTTATTTAATATTAATTAGCATAATATTAAATTAAATTTTACATAATTATCTTATTAAATTTAGAAAATGAATGCCTTAATATGAATTAATATAATATTAAATCATTATATCACTATTAAAATTAACAAAGTGAGAATGTAAATTAATATATAATTTAAAGATAAATACTACTCATTTTATTTATATTTATTAGTTACTAAATTTTATTCAAAATTAAAAATGATTAATTTTATTCAAATATAAATACTACTCATTTTATTTCTATTTGTTAGCTACTAAATTTTATTCAAAATTAAAAAATTACTAATTTTATTTATATTTATTAATCATTCAATTTTATTCAAAATAAATACTACTAATTTATCATTAATTACATATTAATTATTAAATATCTTATTATTAAGATAATTATATAAAATATAATATAATTTAATATTATACTAATTAATATTAAGGCATCTATTTTTAAAATTTAATAAGATAATTACATAAAATATAGTATAATTTAATATTATATTAATTAATATTAAGTCATTCATTTTTCAAATTTAATAAGATAATTATATAAAATATAATATAATATAATTTAATAATTTACTAATCACAATTATTATAAAATAATATACTAATTACAATTAATTACAATTAAAAAATTTATTTTATATAGTAATTTATATTAAACAAAAATGCATTTTATTATTTATATTTATTAGATTAATTTTTATATTTAATTTTGATAAATTTTAAAAAATAATTAATGATAAATTAGTAGTATTTATCTTTCAATAAAATTTAATAATTAATAAATATAAATAAAATTAGTATTTTTAACAAATAAAAATAAAATAAATAGTATTTATATTTGTATACAAATAAGTAGTTTTTAATTTTGAATAAAAGTTAGTCACTAATAAATACAAATAAAGTGAGTAGTATTTATCTTTAAATTTTGTATTAATTTAGATTTTTAATTTATTAATTTTAATAGTTATATAATTATTTAATGTTATGTTAATTAATATTAAGACATCTACTTTCTAAAATTGATAAAATAATTATGTAAAATATAATATAATATTATATTATATTAATTAATAGTAAGCCATTTGTTTTTTAAATTTAATAAGATAATTACGTAAAATATAATTTAATATAACTTAATAATATACTAATCATAATTAATATAAAATAATATACTAATTATAATTAATAAATTTATTTTGTAAAGTAATTTATATTAAACAAAAATATATTTTATTATTTATATTTATTAGATTAATTTTTATACTTATTTTTGTTAATTTTTAAAAAAGTAATTAATGATAAATTAGTAATATTTATCTTTCAATAAAATTTAATAATTAATAGATATAAATAAAATTAGTAATTTTTAATGAATAAAAATAAAATGAGAAGTATTTGTATTTGAATAAAATTAGTAATTTTTAATTTTGAATAAAATTTAGTAGCTAATCAATATAAATAAAATGAGTAGTATTTATCGTTAAATTATGTATTAATTTATATTTTTAATTTATTAATTTTAATAGTGATATAATTATTTAAAATTATGTTAATTAATATTAAAGCATCCATTTTCTAATTTTAATAAGATAATTATGTAAAATATAATATAATTTAATATTATTCTAATTAATATTAAACAATCCATTTTTCAAATTTGATAAGATAATTACGTAAAATATAATATAATTTAATATTATGTTAATTAATTTTAAACTATCTATTTTTCAAATTTAATAAGATAATTACATAAAATATAATATAATATAATAATATACTAATCACAATTAATAAATTTATTTTATTCACTAATTTGTATTAAATAAAAATTTATTTTTTTATTTATATTGGTCGAATTTATTTTTATATTTATTTTTGATAATTTTTAAAAATTAATATTTAAATTAAAATTTTTTAATAAAAATATAAAATAATACACTAATTACAATTAATAAATTTATTTTTTCTATTAATTTATATTAAACAAAAATTTATTTTATTATTTTTATTTATTAGATTAATTTTTATATCTATTTTTTATAAATTTTAAAAAGTAATATTTATTTTCATATAAATTTTAAAAAATAATATCCAAACCAACCCCATAACATTACAACAGATTGAATCCATTACAAAGAACCAAAACCAATTAAACAGTACATGTAAATGTATGTGTTTATATTTATAATAGACAGAGTAGCCACCACATCTTGCACACCAAATTAATGGATGCTTTGATCCTGTGGGGTACCATTCCATGCAATTTGTAGATATCTCTTTCTCAATTAGTGTGAGCAGGCTAAAGGCCTGATTCCGTACAGTGGGCGGCGTCTGCTTGATCATCAATCTTATCAAAAATAATAATAAAATAACAAAACCAGAATTTAAATATTATTCTATATGATTAATTTCTTTTTTGTTTTTATAATTACAATTTTCTTCAATACCCGTCTTTTATATTTTAACATCTCATAAAATTATTATATGTGAATTAGGGTTATCTGATAAATCATGATTATAATTAGAACAATTTTGAAGTAGAAATAGATGCATATTGTATGGTATAACTCAGAAAATGAAAAATGTATTTAGATGTAGTTTTTGAGAAATCAAATAGAGGGCATGTGGTTTTTTGACTTGCTAGTTTGTGTTGAAGATGAAAGATTGTCTTGACATAGGGCACTAAAGGAAATGGATAGTGACTTGAAGAAAAGTGTGGATCCATTGGAGGATCCTTGGAAAGGGATTTGACATATAAAACATGCAAATCCTTACTTCACTAAATTTTAAAAGTGGAAAATTTGTTCAACTATCTTTTTCACTATAACCAAGTTTTTACATGAAAGGATGCACTCTGCATAGCCATAGATGGATTTCGTAGAGGTGACAAAAGGAGTTAAGAATATTACCATAAAGGATCCCTTTTGCATTTATACCCTTTTTTAAACCCATTTTCAAACTCAAATTTCATTTTTCATTTTCTTATATATATATATATATATATATATATAAGTCTAGGAAATTGAAACCCTTTATCGAGTTCATCGTGCCACTTCTACTCTCCACCATAATAGTAATTGTTGATTTTTATTCATAATATTATTATAAATTATTTGAATAATCATCATTTTAGAGCAAAATAAATGTAAAATTGAATTTAAAATATTTATAAAGAAGATAAAAAAAACTTGATTTGCAAAATGATGGTAATATGGATGAGCACACGTGGGCACAAAAGAGAGGACAAATGGCATTAGAGCCACCTTTGAATATAAAATGATTGGTTGCGGTTTCATTTCTTTTAGGAAAATAATGAGTAATAATTGGGAGGAAAATATCAATATTTCATCAAATTAGAAGGAAGCATTGCCGACATCTTTACACGACGTTTGTTTGACAGCTACTATATCAAATCATATCCACATTATATCACTTCTATTCATTTACATGTCAAATTATATTCCTTTTTTCTAATTAATACATTCTATATGTGTACTTGGTTTGGTTATAAACTACATAATCCGTTAACATCTTAAAAAATCTAAAGAAACATATTCAAGTTTGAATCTCTAATTTTTAATCAATTTTTAAAATAACACAAATATATTATCTTAGTTAATTTTTATTCTTATTAATTCATGCTAGTTCACTAGACAAAAAAACTTTTACGTTTTTTAGGTATAGCCATGGAAAGGAAGGACGGATAGATTCCACCAACTACATCCCCATCGGTGCAAGTATCGGTGCCATACTTATTTATTTTTTCCATTTTTTTTATGTTAATTATGCTATATAATTATAAATTGTATTTTTAATATTAAATTTATTTGATGAGATCATTTTCTTTTTATAATAGCTTTTAGTTATATCTGTGTGTGTATATATATGTCAGAATATAACACAAAATATAGTGATATGAAATTATTTTATTTCAAAAATAAATCCAAAAATTAACTGGAAAGATATTGATCACTTTGATTTAAAAGAAATAATTGAAAGGCACCGCACTTTTCCTTTTCCCTAAATCAAACGGCGCCGTAGCAGACATGCCAGTGTACGACCCAATTAGCTGTGCACGAGCGCCTAGTCATTATTTTTCTAATTTAGCTATAAAGTAATATTGTAATTAAACAATTCAAACCATTATTACAACATCAAACATCTCTATCTAAATTCCATGAGATAAATATTTTTCATAAAATTTTAAACGAATAAATTTCAATTTATGATTTATACATAAAATTGAAAAATTATTATTTATCTTATTTATGGATTAGTAGTATAATGATAGATTATATAATAAAAGATTATTTTTATTTGATATAGAGTTATATATTGAATTAATTAGTGAAAATAGAGCTATAAAGATGTATAAATTGAGTAGAAATGTTGTGGAAAAAGATTATTGGTATGACTAAGAAAAGAATATGATTTTAGATTAATGGAAAGGGTTAGGTTAATGCTCGTTATGTAATTTAGAGAGAGGAGCGGAGAAAGGGACAAAGAAAGGGCAGGGAGGTTCGTGAAGAAGCACACATGCAAAATTGATCAACGCATTTTTATATTAATATTAACAAACCATTGAAGTTTTGAGAACTCTACTAGTTGCACGCACGAGCCCCTCTTTTTTGTTTTCTTCTGCTTTTCTTTTTTCCTTTTTCCTAAAAATAATAAAAATAAAATTTCCACCAAGAATTTTGGTGCCTCTCTCTCTCTCTCTTCCGCCAACATTATTTTCTTCCTAATTATTGATCCTCTCTCTCTCTTTCTAAGATACATCCACACCACACGTGTGATTCATGCACCTCCAACTCCTTCATTTATTATTCCATTTGCGGGGAGAGTTCTGGCCCATGTGGTTCCAAACAAATTCATTCATCTTTTCTTCAATTAGATGGATTCAAATACTAACGAATAATTAAGCTTTTACGTAGATGTTTTTAAGATTTGAAATAGATTTATTGTAATCTATCCAATATGAAAGTGATTTAAATCATCATAGTAACTTTATATTAATTTAATTATTATATGTCATTTTCATTATAAATCCTATTTCTTTCAATAATTAACTCTTTTTTTCGTTTTATATAACTTTGTAATTTATTGTTTTAAAGTGACAAGTTTCAAAGTTAAATATTTTTGACATCTTATGATATTAAAACAGAACATTATCATATATTATTGTATCTTGATGAATAAAAAATCAATATTTTGCATTAAAAAATAATAAAAAATGAATAGATTGGTGTGAGATGGGCTCCCATCCCATATATCATTGATAGCTTTATGATTCTATTATTTGATATGGAAGGATTGCCAACTTTAACAAGCAATCATAGGATAAGAATTTCGACTCCTAGTCAAGACATGGCAAATGGTGATTTCTATTCGGAGTTCACTTCTTTTTTTTGGGGGATTCATGAATAATACATATATATTATATATATGTATTGTCGAATACGAGTAGGGTGCGTGGAATTTCATTTTTACTTTATGTTTTTGTGATGTTAGTGTAGGAAGGGAAGTTGGATTAGGAATGAGTGGGGTTAGGCTGATGGAAAGGGAGCATTAGTTCATGAACTATCCCAATCCATATATGATTTCTTGGCTGATGGATTTTTGGCACCATCTAATGATTAAGTTTCCTTGGAAAGAATTCTCAAACTTGTTGAAAGCTATTGAAAAGGAATCCTCTGTTAACAATTCCAATTTCAATTAGCTTCTATCCTCTTACGCAGTCCAACTTCATATGAAGTCTTTCCATGCATATAACTAAGTATATTGCTATATGCAAGCAAGACCCATATTAAGTTTAAATCCTGTGAAATAAACAGTTAACCTTAATGAATTATGATGTGTGAATGTAGAAATGGGAGTCCGTGGTGAGGAGAAGTTTGGTTGAAAGGAGGAAGACGATAGAGTCCACGTGTGGGTAGAGCTTTCCACGTGCAGCTGTTTGTATTCACTCTTTCCATTCAGTTGTCTGTATTCTCACTTGTGATATTTCTATCCCCTCCCTTTTGTCCCTTTGTTTTGATCTCTTTCTCTCCATGTGGTCCCCACTTCCTTTTTTATTTTTTATTTTTATTTTACTTCCCTCCTTTACCCTTTTTAACCCGATCATTTCTGATATGGTTTCTCTTTTTCAATTTCTTTTGTTTGAGATTTTCCTTTAGCATTTAATACAATACCATGTCCAGTTTCTGTGTTGTGATTTTGCTTAATCTTGGTCGACATAAAATGGGTCATGAAGAAACATGCTCAAACAGATTAGGGTTATTTTATTAACCCTATTTTTATAAATTCAATTTTACAGAAATATTTATTTAAATTACAAATTGATTAAGCATGTTTATGAGTTAAAAAATAAGATGAATTACAAATTTGAAAAACCAACTTCTAGAAATTTAAATATCAAATAATATATATACTTAATCTTTGATATAATACCAAATTTCAATTATTATATTTTTCAATGATGTAAAAATTTTTTTTTTTAAAGTTTAATATTTTAAGCTAATTGAATTAATTAAATTGATTTAAATTATATTATTCAATATAACAGAAATATTAACAAATTTGGTTATCAAGCACCCTTAAATATATTTGTTTGAAGTAGCCTTAAAAACTAGCTAAAGATGAAGCAAGTTAGTTTTTTATTTTAGAGTTTATAGGTATTTTACTCACAGGTTAATTTCCTTAAATATTTTACAATATTATTTTTGCTCTAAACACTTAGTTTCTTATTTTATTTAAATATGTGAATTTATTAATTTATTTTTAAAGCATAAAACATTCTGCAGAATAAATCAAATTATAAACTTTAAGTATATTATATTTTCATTCAGATATAATTTCATGAACTTTTTTTATATAAATTTAACAAAAATCTGCGATACTTCCAACTATTTATATATTTAAATATGAAAATCAAATTTCAAAGATTATGTTCTTGTCTTGTGAAAAAAAAAAAAAGGCTTTTCGTAATCATGATTGATTCAATCAGAAACATGTGTTGATTCAATTTTATATTTTTTCCCATCTTAAAATCAAAAATTCATTAAATATTAAATGATATTTCATAAAATTATAAGTTAAATAAATAAAAAAATAAAACTTTAAATACTAAACAATGTAATTGTTAAATATTTTGAGTATTAAAACAAATTTAATTATTATAAAATTTATTAATTTAATATATTTGATATTTAATTTTAGTTATTTATAATTCTTTAATAATATAGAAGTAGTTATTTATAAAAGAAAATTGAAATATAAATGATTTAATATAGTAAGTGTTATTTTAAATATTATTTTTAGTTTGACCGAATAAATTAAATTAATTTAAATCTAACGAATGCGGAAGAAAGTTAACTTAAATATTAAATAAAATTACAGAACAAGTCATTAAAGATACGAGAAATACGAATGGAAATAATTACGTCCCCACGGGCGTAGCTCAGTTGGTACTCGGATGAGTGTTGAGATACCAAGAGTCCACGGTTTGAGTCTTGACAACCGCAGTGCGTGAGTCACATCATTTGGGTGGGCTCCTTGTGGGCACCAAGACCATGGATCCTCATCTAGGAGGCCGCTGGGTACCATAATTTACCCCTTCATAACTGTTTGAGCTCGGGTGAAAGGCTCTTGGATGAGGGCATCACCTTTTTGAGATACCAAGGAAAGAAGTAAAAATGATGATCCGGGTTTTAATAAGTAATTAAGAAAGGGCTATTATTGATGTCAGAGAGTGCAGTGCCTCCACTCCACTATATTCCTCTCCAATTATTGCAATATATATATTATTTATTAAAGAATTTAGGAATAATAATTAATATTAATGAATAATAATAAAATGGAAATGAGGGAAGGGTGAAAGTAACAAGAATGTGCAAGTTGGGGTCAGGAGGAGTGGCAGCACTCAAAGGAGAAAGCTATTCTGCTTTTCACGTGTGCTTGGATTGCTTCCTCCATTTTCACAATTCCTCACTTTAACCCTTTTCTTTTCTTCGTTGTTTTTTCCTTCACCTAATTTATAGGAAACTCTTTTTATATATATACAAGTTCGTCATGGGGTTGTAGTGAGCCGAAGAAGAATGGGCGCCTCCCGAGCAACCTTCAATGCTTCTATAGAAAATAATAATTACAAAAATATAAAATTTTATTTCATATTTCCTAATAATATTACACGATGTTTTATATTTTATAAAAATAATAATCTTTTATAAAAGTAATATAATAAATTTAAAATAAATCTAAAATAAAGTTAATAAATTTATATTAAATAATCAATGTTAATGTTATATATATCCTTTTTCAACGAAAACTCATTTGAACAAATAAATCAAAAAAAAAAAATTGTTGCTGAAAATTACAAGATATAACGAACACTGAATTTTTCTTTCTTTGGATTTCAACAACATGCAAGAACCCTTAAAAAGAGAGAAACTACTTTTCCCAATTATTGATTGTAAAAACATAATAATCACTAAAATTAAAATGTTAATAAAATATAAATAAATAATACCTTTTCAATATATACTATCTATATTAATTATATTATATTCAATATAATAATAATGATGTGTAAGTATGATATTTATATTATAAAATTAACGTATTGTCGTATGATAAATAATGTTGAAAATATACTAGTAGTTGGTGAAAAACTTAAAAGGGTTATTAGTGTAATATTAGGATGAGAGTATACTCTTTCATGGAACATGAAATCATGATGGCACTATTTCAATAAATTAATTAACTATTTTTATTTATATATGTGTATTATATTTCACTCAAATTTATTAATTAAAATTTCAATAACAACTTCTTTAAAATCTCACCCGCTGCATATGCTTCTAATTTATAGCATTTTTTGTAACCGCTGCATCAATACTTCGTTTATTTTATAAAACTCTGACTTATTAATTCATGAAAATTGAAATCATAATTTATAAGTCTTTTTAAATTTTTCAAAAATAGAAGAAATTTTATAAAAATGTCACATTTTTTAAAATTATAAAAATAATAAAATTTTTAAAAAGTATTTATAAAATAATACTTCTAAGATTTAACATAAATTTATTTTAACAAATTTATTTCAGATTTACTTAAATTGTAAAGCGTTATTTTTAAAGAAAGCTGCAATTTTTACATAAACCTAAAAAATCACCAAATATTATTATAAAATGAAAAATAATATTTTTTTATAATTATCCCTAATATTTATTTTATTTATTATTGGAAAAGTTTTTCTGTAGAATATACACTTTTGTTACAAATCAAAGACATGTTTATAAGATTGATAGAGTTGATGTGATTCGAACATTATAAATCCAAATCCTACAATCAAATGCTAACTTTCATGGACAACATTAAATTATCATAGTCAAAAACAAACAAAGATATATATATATATATATATAAACATACACAGACTTCACTGTCTAACATGAAATTGTGTACGTCATGAAAGACAAGTTGGGGAATAGTTATTACCTCTTGTTGGGTTATGGCGTTTGATCTGTAACAGATGATAAAAGCTGTTTGTCTTTTGGTTTGTACTTGTACTCGTAGCTGCTCCTAAATTATTGATTTTTTTTTAATCTGTCCACGCGTGCTTTTTGCTGAGGTTCTTTTTCTTACCTTTCTTTTTTGCTTCTTTTCCACAACAAGAACTACATATTTTGTATAGGTTTTCCTATATTGGTTTTAGCTTTCTTAGTTCGTAACCTTTGGCACCATATTCCCCTAAATAATGTCATCCCCATTAGATTATCCCCATTAAATTATTCTAATCCTTTTTAGGATAATGCATCAGTTGAATCTGAATGCTGTAATTATTTTTAAAATTCTACTTCAAGATCTCTAACTAAGAGTATTATCATTCTATTGTTGTAAATGCGGAATGGATAAAGTAGAACGATAGCTAATAATTTGAAAAAATAAAAATAAGGACACAAATTTTACATGGAAAACCATCAAATAAATTAAGGTAAAAATCACGGACAAGGTAGAAGAATTTTACTATGAGAAAAAATAGGAATTAAAAATATTTTTTTCTTTATCAAGAAGAAACAATGAAAATTCTCTCTTAATAAAAGAAGAAATAACTCTTTCTACAACTCTCTAATTTATCTCACTTGCTCTTTAAGATTTTGAAATAATTTTGGGATGAATTTCTAGCTTAAACTAATGACATATTTATACTAGTTTCAAGCCATGCCAACATAACAATCAAAGTCTAATTTTGGGTGTTAAAGATTATTTACCTAACTTTGAATTTAATTCATGTTGGGTGTCTACCTAATTTTGAATTTAATTTAGACCATGAATTTGTTAATAATCTCCCACTTGAAGATTTGATTGAGACGATCATATCTTCATACTATTCTTTCTACCTTGCCATCTCCATGTTGCTCACATCTCTGTCAGGTCACACGATGATCGACACCAAATAAACTTGTCAGTGTTAACTGCTTTTGTCATAAAATCTGCTAGATTGTCTTTAGTATGAATTTTCAGCATATCCACTGTGCCCTCTTCCACTTTCTCTCGAACGAAATGATACTGAGCTCGTATGTGCTTTGGCTTAGAATGAAAAGCTGGATTCCTTGCAAGGTGCAAGACACTCTGACTATCACAAAATAAAGAAATCTTTTCTTGTTCGTGCCCGAGTTCTTCCATTATCATTTTCAACCATACTGCTTCTTTACTAGCTTGTGTAGCTGCTACATATTCTGCCTTTGTTGGTGAAGTTGCCACAACTGACTGCAATTTTGATACCCAGCTCACGGCTCCGCCAGTAAGTTTGAACACATACCCTGTGGTGGATTTATTTTTATTAAGATCACCTACATAATCCGAGTCAACATATCCTCTGACAATAAAATTTAATCCTCCATAACACAAAGTAACATCTGAGGTTCCTTTAATGTATCTTAGGACCCTCTTCATTGCATTCCAATGCTCTCTGCTAGGATTTGCCATATACCGACTTACTACTCCTACTGCATGTGCAATGTCTGGTAGTGTACAAATAATCACGAACATTAAACTCCCCACTGTTGATGCATACGGTACTCGAGATATTTCCATCATTCCTTTTTCATTGCTAGGACACATACTGGAGGATAACTTAAAACTAACAGGAAGAGGGGTAGAAATTGGCTTACAATCTTGCATGTTGAAGCGTTGTAAAACCTTCTTCAAATAATTTTTCTGAGAAAGCCAAATCTTCTTGTTGCTTCTGTCTCAGTGAATTTACATCCATAGAATCTTGTTTGTTGGTCCCAAGTCCTTCATTTCAAATTCCCTAGCCAACTGCACCTTCAATTCTTCAATATGATCTTTGTTGGGGCTTGCTACCAACATGTCATCTACATACAACAGTAAGATAATGAAATCACTTTTACCAAACCTCTTGAAATATGCACAAGGGTCTGAATTCAGTCTGTTGTATCCAAGGCTCATGATGAAGGAATCAAATCTCTTATACCAACACCTTGGTGCCTGCTTTAAACCGTATAGAGATTTGTTCAACCTACAAACCAAGTTCTGCTTTCCTTTTTCTTCAAAACCTTCTGGCTGGAGCATATAAATCTCTTCTTTAAGATCTCCATGAAGAAAAGCTATTTTCACATCTAGCTATTCCAGATGTAAGTCAAATGTAGCATACATTGCCAGAACTACCTGAATAGTTATCAGTCGAACCACAGGGAAAATATTTCGTTGAACTCAATCCCCTCTTTCTGAGCATAGCCTTTCACCACCAATCTTGTACGAAACCGCTCCACTTGATCATCACTATTTCTTTTGATCTTAAAGATCCATTTGTTACCAATGACCTTTCTTCCTTGTGGCAGTGTCACGAGCTCCCAAGTCTTGTTTTTGTTCAAAGCTTCCATTTCTTCCTGCATTATTGCTATCCACTGAGATGCATCTGAACTGTTCATTGCTTCTTGGAGAGTTGATGGCTCCCCTTCTTCAGTTAGAAGACAGTATATAACATTACTACCCATAACATAATAATTATGCCAGGATGGTATTGACTTTGCACGTTTTCCTTTTCCAAGATCTGCCTCTTCAGACTCAGTTGACTCTTCAGACTCAGTTGACTCTTCTTCCTCGTGCTCTGATGCTGCTTCAAAAGAATCTTTTTCTGTAGACTTCTTTTCCACCTGTACAGTTGTAGTTTCTGAACTTTCTTTCAAAGTGCTATCATCATCTCCCTTCAATTTATCTTCCAAGAAGATAACATCCTTGCTGACTATAACCTTGTGGGTAGTGGGATCCCACAGATAATACCCCTTTACACTATCAGCATACCCCAAGAACAAGCACTTCCTGGATTTCGGATCCAACTTCGTAGTTTCTTGGGTATTGTACATCACGTACACAGGACTTCCAAATATATGGAAGTTTAAACAATCAACTGGCTTCCCAGTCCACATCTTCATCGGTGTCTTCAATTCAATTGCTATAGATGGAGACCGATTGATCACATAACAAGCGGTGTTGACTGCTTCTGACCAAAATGCCTTATCTAGACTTGCAACTCCTAACATTGCTCTTGTTCTTTCTAATAGAGTTTTGTTCATTCGCTCTACCACTCCATTTTGTTGTGGAGTATATGCTGTAGTGAACTGCCTTTTGATGCCTTCCTGCTTGTAAAAGCTATCAAACTCATTACCAGTATATTCTCCTCCATTATCTGACCTCAAACACTTGATCTTATTGCCTGAATCAAGTTCAACCCATGCTTTGTAAGATTTGAAAGTTGTGAACACATCTCCCTTACTCTTGATTGTATACACCTAACATTTCCTGGAGTAATCATCGATGAAGGACATAAAGTACTTCGCTCCTCCTAGTGATGAAACTGGTGCTTGCCATATATCAGAGTGAACCAATTCAAGAATATTCTTGCTTTTAGAATTAGATGTGTTGAACTTTAATCGATGTTGCTTGCTTGTAATGCAATGCTCATAAGGGTAGTGTCACTTTTGTAAGACCTGGAAGTAGATTTTTCTTAGCAAGAATCTTCATGCCTTGTTCAGACATATGTCTAAGTTTCTGATGCCATACCATTGCAGATCTTTCACTTGAACTTGAAGCAACAAATGCTTCTCCTTCTTGCACAGTCTCTCCACAGAACATATACAAATTCACAGCAACCTTTTTTCCTTTCATAATCACTAGCACTCCTCAACTAATCTTCATGATGCCTTTCTGAACTTTGATAGTACAATCCAGATCATCCAGTTATCCCACATATAATAAATTCTTCTTGAGGCCTTCCACATGTCGCACTTATTGAATAGTATGGACTATTCCATCATGTGTCTTCAATCTGATGGTTCCAATGCCTACAATCTTTAAGGCATTATCTTCACAGCTATACACAGATTCTCCTAAGATAGGTTCATAATGATGGAATCATTTTCTTTGAGAGGTCATATGATAACTTGCTCCCGAGTCAAGAACCCATACATCAGCATACTTTTTCATGTTCTCAGTAGATATTGCTGCTTCACAACACAATACATTTCCATCATTTGAAGTGCTCGCCACGTTCCCTTGAGAATTAGAATTCTTCAGACTCCAACAATCCTTCTTCAAGTGATCATTCTTACCACAGTGGTAACATTTGAAATTCTTCTTACTCCTTGATTTTGACCTACCATGATTATGACTCCCACTTGAGCCATGTTCTGTTGATCTCCCTCTCATCACTGTCAAGGCTTCCACTTATTATGAACCTACCTGCTTGTCTTCCTTATTCTTTCGTCGATTTTCTTTTTCAAGAATAGCTTCTGCTATATCATCAAAGACTAGAGAATCGGAATGAACATTATTCATGAAATTTATGATGAGCTGATCATATGAATCTGGTAGACTTTAGAGTAAAAGTTTTGCACGTTCTTGAAACTCTATTTTATAGCCCAATGATGTAAGCTAAGAAAATAACGTATTCAAGACATTGAGGTGCTTCGTCACTGAAGTAGATTTTGCCATTCTCTGGGTGTACAGTTTCCTTTTAAGGAAAATTTTATTATGCAACGACTTGGCCTCGTACAATCTGATGAGATGATCCCATTTTTTCATTTGCCGTCTTCTTTTCTTCTATGCTGGACAATATCCCATCTGCAAGTGCCAGATGTAGGTTTGCTGTAGCATTCCCATCCATCTCGTTCCATTTACTATCATCTGTGTAATCCTGCGATCTTTCACTAATCGCCGCCAGACAACCATATTTTCTCAAGATAGCTTTTATCTTCAACATCCACAGTGAGAAATTTCTCCCGGTGAACTTCTCGATCTCAAATTTTACCGCAACTACTTTTATCATAAATAACTCTTACTATTTTACTACTCGATATGAATAGTACCTAATACCTCCAATGAGTAGACAATAATCTAACTTATTTTTTGATGTAGAGGATCCACTTTTAATGGTAACCACAGAGCATACGATAAGTAGACAAATGCACTCTCAAAATTAGGCTTTGATACCACTTGTTGTAAATGCGGAATGGATAAAACATAACTACAACTAATAATTTGAGAAAATAAAAATAAGGACACACAAATTTTACGTAAAAAATCCCCCCAAATAAATTAGGGTAAAAACCACGGACAAGGTAAAAGAATTTTACTATGAGAAAAAATATGAATTACAAATATTCTTTTCTTTATTAAGGAGAAACAATGAAAATTCTCTCTTGATAAAAGAAGAAATAACTCTCTCTACAACTCTCTAATTTATCTCACTTGCTCTTTGAGATTTTGGAATGATTTTGGGATGGATTTCTAGCTTGAACTAATGACCTATTTATACTAGTTTCAAGCCATGTGAACATAACAGTCAAAGTCTAATTTTGGGTGCTAAAGATTATTTACCTAATTTTGAATTTAATTCATGTTGGATGGCTACCTAATTTTGAATTTAATTTAGATCATGAATTAATCAATATCTATAATATCATCTGATTGTTCTAATAGAAGAAGAAGGGAAGTGAGATAGATGAAGTTGAAGAATGAGGATAGTGTTCGCGTAAAAACAGGCTTAACTTCACATGCACTTAATTCAACAAGTTTTAAATTTATATTCCTTAATAAAGTAATTACGCTACCGCAAGAATACGGATCGCAATTGCAGTATAAATGTATCGTTCACTGGGACCAATGGTAATCAAATACTAGACATCGATTTCATTAATTATTTAGGCATCAACTTACATCAATTGTTCCAAACATAATAAATAAACAAAGTAATAATGATAAAGCAATATATGTTACATATGATA
>CANYBF010458681.1:0-13798 GCA_948192965.1 Dalechampia spathulata
ATTTTATGCTTCCCTTTTATGCTTTCCTTTATGCTTTGTTTATGCTTTCGAATATGTGCTTGTTTCCTTGTTTGCCCTATGCCATGAAAAGTATGCTAAGTGAACTTAAACCCTAAATGCATGATTAGGAGCTTTCATTGATTAAATAATCGAGCATATTAAGATGGAATACAAATAGATTTGAAATCCCGAACCCACACTCTGAAGAAACTAAGGATGTTTTCAACTCTGAAAAACCGAGGTTTTATTTCCTAGTTTTCAAAGTTAATTCAATTGGATTAATAGAAACAAACTAGGTGGCGACTCCACACATATCCCGTTTTTCTCAAAAGTTAAAACCTGTAAAAACCGGAAAAGCCGAGAAACGGATATTGGCGCTCACACCCACCTATGCATTATTCATGGTGAATAGTGCCCAGGGTTCAAAATGCAATATTTTACATTCTGCAATCTCTGCCTTGCGTAAGCAGGAGTAGAGTATGCTCTGTATGTACAAAGCATCCAGAATAACTAGTAAAAGTGGTGGGGCCACCTATACACTATTCATGGTGAATAGTGCCAAGTACTTAAAATGCAATATTTTGTATTTGTTATGGTTTGCCTCGCGTTGGCCACAATGAAGTGTGTTCTATATGTACAGAACACTCAAAATAGGGAAATGAGGGTGGCGGGCCCTGCGAGGCATCGTGGTGGACCCCGCCAGCTCTGATGTATTCTGTACACCGGAATACTCAGAGGAAGCCACAGAGGCCTATGTGGATAATCGGGGTCGAAATCGGGGACTAATACCTGGCCGAATTAGTAGAAAATCAAAATTGCACGAGTGTGAAAAGTCAGGGTCAACAATAACACCACTTAATTGGAATGAAGTTGGGGAAAGAAGATTAATAGGACTTGATTTGATACAGGAAACTGAAGATAAAGTTAAATTGATCATAAAATGATTGAAAGCTGCATCATATAGATAAAAATCTTACATTAACCTGAAATGGAGGGATATTGAATATAATGTAGATGATAAAGTACTTTTGAAAGTATTACCCTGGAAATGGATGCTGAGACTTAGTCAAATGGATAAATTGAGTCTTAGATTCATTAGATCATATGAGGTGCTTACATAGGTTGGACCTTTGGCTTATCAGTGAGCATTACCATTGAAACTTAATCAAATACATAATGTGTTTCATGTCTCTATGGATATACAAGTTAGATCTAATATTTATAATCCTAATATAAGTTTTTAAAATACACCCAATTTTACATATAGTGAAGAACCAATAACTATTTTGGCCAAAGAGATGAAACAACTGAGAAAAAAATAAATTTCTTTGGTAAAAGTGTTATGGAATCATCATATAGGTCAAGAAGCAACCTGGGAAAGAGAAGCCAATATGAGATAATAGTGGCCCCAGTTATTCACAGACTAGTAAGATCTAAATTTTGAGAGCAAATATTTTTTAGAGGGAGAGACTTGTTACATTCACTTTCATTATAATTATTATAATTAAGTTATAATGATGTTAAGTTATATTTTAGATTATTTTTATGATAAAATTATTAAAATAATTGATGATTAATTAAATAAGATTTAGTATTTTATAAAATTGTAGATATTATAATGTAAAAAAGGTGAGGTGAACTTTAATTGATATAGTAATTATATTGGAGATTAGGTAGATTTGGTAGTCACTTAAACCCTTATATGACTATGTAATACATATACATAAGTATATGCATAGGTAGTTAACATAATACCATTGGAAAGATATATGGAATAAAGTGGAAAAGAAGAGAGAGAAAACCATCTATTATTTGATATAAGGTTAATTTGACTAAATTAAGGAAATTTACATGGATGATGCAATGAGTTTTAATACAAAGAATGGATCCACTATAGATAAAACCTACCACCTAAGAGATTAAAATTGGTTCAATGGTGGAATTAAAGAAAACTCATTCAATTAAACTAAGTTTTACAAAGGAAAGATAAAGGATATTGTAGAATTAGGACTTTGTTATTGTAGTTCATGCTAGCCATTAATCTTATTAGCTAAAGAAGATGATAAAGATCAGTTTTAAAAGCAAAGTTTAAAGGTATGGTAGTGTTGTATATTGAAATTTAAGATTTTTTTTTGAATTTATAACTTATACGCAGTAAACCTAATTACTTAAGACAAGTTGTATGTTATTCCATGGGTTGGTATGGCATGGAATAAATTTGACCAAAGAGTGCAATGTTTGTATATGTAGAATTACCATGAAAGAAACTTACTAGATGACACACACGTGTATGATTAATTAGTTGCTGCCCATGTAAATGAGTATCTCCTTGTTAATTGATATGGATCAAGGATATTATGTTTTGTATCTATTAAAAGTAAGCATATTATTGAAATGAACATAGAAAAGGATACATATATAATTTGTATTACAAAAAAAATTATAATCTTATGACAAAGATTGATTAGATAAAATTAATAATAGAAGACCTGTTATAACATTAATAATCTGATTGATTATGTATGATACTCATATTAGTATATAACATTATATTATAACATTAATAATTTGCATATACATGGAATAGTTTTAAAATAAATTAATAATTTAGTCTTAATATGTAATAGATTAATTGGCTTGTTAATCTAAGTGCATTTATTGGAGTGTATTACTGCCATCTCAATAACACCTTGGAAATTTAAGAGATGAATTAATGGAAGGAAAGTTGATAGAGCAAGGTTTGTAGATGAGACTTCCATGCATGATTTATTTATACACCAATAAATAACATCATTATACCGACTGATTATTTTTATGTAAGAATGAGGGTGTATAATACAACTTGCATTGAGTGTTGAATTGAATTAAGTTATATTATTGAAATGTAAACATAAATTAACAATTACATACAAGAGATTAATGGTTGGACCACAGTCTACAATGATGAATGTGCATCTAATTCCATTCAAAATTTTATATATGGCATGTGCATCATCATAGCTAGAAAATTAATTTATTGCCATTTGACATTTAAGCTATATAAATGTTAACCAAGTGAGCAATTTGAGTTAGAATGCATGCATACAGAAATGCATCTAAAGTCAAAGATATTATGAATATAAATAGTTGTTATTAAACATGAATAAATAGCCTTAATGACATGATATATATATATAATGTAATTATTAACGTGAGGTAGATGTTCAAGTTATGTATCCATACATATATTGTATTGAATAATATATCTGGAAGGTTAAGTCTTGTAACTCATCTAGTTGATTACTAGAATGCAATCCTACTTACAAGCATGATTATTAATAAGAAAATGTTTGGTGTCTTCCACTAGTAAGTGCATAGGTACGCAATAAATTCTCCAAGATTGAATACCTAAATATGAGTGAATATAGTTTTTTTATGCTTAGACTATAAGAGTTAATGAAGAATGTGTTGGTTTATGAAAATGTGTTTAGCAGTGAAAGATATAATTTAAAACTTTTTAGAAACACATTTTACAATGGATCTTGCAATTCTATACATATAAAACATCATATATAGAGAAGATTATATAAGGAGAATGAAAAACTTACTTTAAGCCGATCTCCTTCTTTCTTTGTCCTTCTAAAAAGTTGTAGCAAACTTTTCAATCCATAAAGATAGAGGATCTCTAAACTATCTACACAAGTTAAGAAAATGATTAGTAATCAAATCACTAGTTTTGTCTAAAGACTAGTAAAACAAAAACTAAAAGACTATGGATGAAGAATGATGATTTAATTCGATTTTCTACTTGATGTTCTATCAAAACTGAATTATTTTTCCTTATTTTTAAGCTTTGAAATTCTTTGAAAGTAGAAGGAAAAAGAGGCAGCTAAAATATGCTTCTATCACTCAATATGTTTTCCCCAAAACATAATAATATAACCCTAATTAGGTTTAGGTTATGTTAAGTCAAGTCATATGCATGTCACATGCTTCTGGCATGTGATTTGCATGTGACTAACTTAAATTTCCTTCCAGAAGCACATGAAAATCATGTTCACTTCAATTTAATTCATCATAATTAAGAAATTATGTGACATTCATGTTTTAACCATTAAGTCAATTAATTCCGTCAAAAACCCGTATATACTATGCATGTAAAACATGTCATCTGAAATCACTTATATCTTGAGTTCTACTTATCAGATTTTAGTGATCTTGGTATCCAATCGAAGATCTTTCCATTGCCTTTCCAATGAATATGAAAAATCAAGGTTATCACATAACCATAAAAACATTATTTCACCAATATCCATTCATGATTATCATTTCCTTACTTTTAATGTGCAACCTTTTAACTTCTTGACATGTTGGCAACATATGAACATATTATTAAACTTCATTTAATAACATCTTATGTAAATCATGAGTGGTATCTAGTCACACATCATGACTACCTAAATACTAAGAGTTCATCAGTTTGACTACAATCCTTCCACATCAGATTCCATGCAATAAACTCCTTTCACCATCCTTAATCTCATTCAGGTTTTAGTATGGAGTAATGTCAACTCAATGCATGATAAAGTATGTTAGATCATGCCCTAAATTTGATGTTTCATGTACCATAATATTTATTTCAAAAATGCCCTTATGAAACTCATTCATAAATAGACATCATACTCTTGCCAGAGATTATTGAATAAATAATATTACATAAATCAATGAGATAAAACACCTACATTTAATCCGAGTTGGTGAATCCTTTATTAATAAACAAATACTTTCAACTACTTCACACTATATCCAACCTTTAAGTTATGAATGCCTCCTATGGAGGAATAAAACATAAGAGTCAAAATATACTGATCCGTAATTAAGATAACCTTATTATCTCAAGTCTTAAGGATACTTGCACTACTGATATAAGTGAGATATGTTTCACAGACATAGATCAATTATCCATATGAAATCTCACTAGCAACGCCTTCAATGAGTCAATCCTCTACTACTCATCCATATGTTCACTTTAAAAAGCTCTTGTCATGATGAATTAGAATTCATTATTTAGTTAATAACCTTTCGAGTAAACTGAATAATGAATAATGCCTCTTATTAATAAATGATTCAATATCAAATTACAATGAAACATGATACTCTAGAGCATACACTAAGAAACTCCCACTTACATAAAACCAATCATACATAAACTTCAATTCCATAGAAGTTATATGCCTATCATGCATGCTATGTGTCAATGCCTTAGTGAGAGGGTCTGCCACGTTCTTCTCTATGGGAACTCTATTAACCTCTACTTCTCCTCTACTAATGATCTTGTTAATTAAATGGTATCTCCTACGTACACGTTTTCTTTTCTGGTGAGATCTAGGCTCTTTTGCTTGGGCTATTGCTCCATTGTTATCATAAAATAGAGGAATAGCTTTTGCACTATAAGGAACCACACCAAGTTCATCAATGAACTTCCTTATCCACATGGCTTCCTTTATTATGTTTGATGTAGCTATGTACTCTACCTCTGTCGTAGAATCTACTGTGGTCTCTTGTTTAGAACTCTTCTAAACAACTGTACCACCATTCATCATGAACACATAACTTGATTGAGATTTGCAATCATCTTTATCATATTTGAAATTGGCATCTGTATACCCAGTTAATTATAAATCCCCTTCTCTATATACTAAGAACATATCCTCAGTCCTTCTCAAGTACTTGAGGATATTCTTCACAGCTAACTAGTGTTCCTCTTTATAATTAGATTGGAACCTACTTTTGACACTCAAGGAGAATGCCACATCTAGTCTTGTACATAACATAGCATACATAATGCATCTAATTGCTAATGCATATGGAATCTTAGTCATGCAATTTTTCTCATCTTGTATCTTAGGACACCATGCTTTAGAAGGATATTTCCCATCTATCATGGGTATATTACTCTTCTTTGAAAGATCCATGCTAAACCTCTTTAGTACATTGTCTATGTAAGTAGACTATGAAAGACCTATAAGCCTTCTTGATCTATCTCTATAGATCCTTATACCTAAAATATAAACAGCTTCTCTAAGGTCTTTCATGGAGAATTGTTCGGATAATAAAACTTTCACACTCTGCAAAAATGAGTCATCATTCCCTATGAGTACTATGTCATTTACATATAATACAAGGAAAGCAATTGCACTCCCACTAGTCTTCTTGTAAACACATGGTTCATAAATGTTTTGAATGAAGCCAAATTCCTTAACCGCTTCATCAAAATGTATGTTCCAGCTGCTTGATGCTTGCTTCAATTCATAAATGGATCTTTGAAGTTTGCATACCTTATCACTATCTTTGGATATAATACCACCAGGTTGTATCATGTACACTTCCTTAAGAAGATTTCCATTAAGGAAAGCTATTTTTACATCCATTTGCTATATTTCATAACCAAAATAAGCAGCAATAGCAAGTAAAATTCTTATGGATTTAAGCATAGCTACTGGTGAGAAAGTTTCATCATAATAAATTCCTTATTTCTGATGATAACCCTTTACCACCAAGCGAGCTTTATAGGTAACCACATTACCATCCATATCTATCTTCTTCTTGAAGACCCACTTGCACCCAATGAGTTTTATCCCCTCAGGTGGATCAACCAAAGTCCACACTTGGTTCTCTGACATGGAATCCATTTCAGACTTCATGGCCTTCAACCATAAGTCACATTATGAACTTTTCAAAACTTCATCATAGCATGTGGGCTCATCATTCTTAACAAATAAGACTTCTTTTTTCTCATGAACAAGGAATCCATACCTCTCTGGCACAGTTCTTATTCTAGTTGAGCGTATGGGAACTTGTCTTTCCATAGGTTCTGACTCTTCATCAGTAGGATCAATCAGTTGATATGCTTTATCTTATGGTAATTGAACTTCATCAAGATCAATCTTACTCCCACTGTCTCCTTTTAGAATAAATTCTTTCTATAAGGAAATAGCATGCTTTGAAACAATGACTTTTTATTTTAAAGAAAGATAGAAGTAATATTCTATGGTTTCTCTATGATATCCCATAAAATAACATTTGTCAAACTTTACCTCAAGCTTATCTAACATTGTCCTTTTAATATAAGAAGGATAACCCCATACCTTCAAATAAGATAAGATGGGTTTCTTATTATACCACATTTCATGTAGTGTAACTTCAATCAATTTTAATGGTACTCTATTCAAAATATGAACAACAGTCTCCAGTGCATAACCCTAAAATGATTTGGGTAATTCTACAAGGCTCATCATAGATCAAACCATATTTAATAAAGTTTGATTCCTCCTTTCAGATACACCTTTATGTTAAGGTCTATAAGGAGGTGTCCATTGAAATAAAGTCCCATTATCTTTGAGATGTTCAAGAAACTCTTGGCTTAGGTATTCACCACCTTGATCGGAATGAAATGTTTTGATAGTCTTATCAAGTTATTACTTTACTTCATTTCTGAATTCTTTGAACTTCTCAAAAAGCTTCAGATTTATGCTTCATTAAGTACAAACGTCCATATCTAGAATAGTCATCTATGAATGTAATGAAGTAGCTGTATCCACCTTTGGCATGTATGGACATAGGACCATATACATCTGAATGTATGAGTTCTAGTACCCCTTTAGCTCTTTCACCTTTTCCTTAAAAATATGATTTTATCATCTTGCCTAATAAACAAGATTCAAATGTTTCATAAGATTCAAAGTTAAATGAACCTAAGTTTCCTAATTTGTGCAACTTGGACATGCGAGTGTTATTGATATTCCCTAGGTGACAGTGCTATAGAAAAAGTGGATTAAGAGTATCAACTTTGATTCTCTTAGTTTGAACATTACAAATGAGGTCTGTATTATTCAGTATATAAATTTCATTCTCAACATTTGCATAATAGTAAAACATACCATTTTTAAACATTGAAAAACCATTATTATTAATGGAAAAATTAAACCCTTGTTCAACAAGACAAGATACTAAAATAAGGTTCTTATTCAAGCTTGGAACAAAATAATAATTATTGAGTTCTAGTTTTAAACTAGAAGCTAAGTGCAAAATATAGGTTCCTACTTCTAATGCAGCAACTCATGCTCCATTAGCAACCTTAATATCTGCATCATTCCTACTTAGCCTCCTCCTATTGACCAACCCCTACAAATCATAATAAATATGAGATGCATAGCCAATATCTAATACCTAACTCTTGTTACTAGAAACAACATTAGAGTTAATCTCAATCATAAATATACCTAAAGAAGAAGCATGATTCTTTTTTACCAACTCTAGGTACTCCTTGTAGTTTCTCTTCCAATGCCATCCTTATTACATTGGAAGCAAATACCTTGGGGGGGCTTCTTCTGCAGCTTTCTTACCCACACCACCTTTGGTCTTTAGGGCTAGCTTCTTACCCTTCTTCTTAGTGGGCCTAGAAGAACTAACTACTAGTGTTGTTTTAGCACTCTTCTTATTAGCTTCCTTAACGTATTTTAACAAATTTATAAGCTCAGTTATGGTAGTTTCTCCCTTATTCATTTGATAGTTAAGCACAAACTTTACATAACTATCAGGTAGGGACTGCAGAATAAGGTCAATTGGCAGCTCTTGTTTCAGTTCAAAACTAAGGCCCTTCAGCCTTTGTATGTAGCCATGCATCTTAATACCATGAAGGATTGCTGATGACCCCTTTCTTTTTCCTCAAAAAGCATTTTGAGATAAGTAGCCATAGTATGAGAGTTCATAGTCTCGCATTGGTTTTGGAAATCGCTCTCCATAGCTCCCAGCATAATGCTATTGGACGTCTCATCCTCTTGCTTAAATTTGTTGTAAGCATCTCTGACTTCTTTAGAGGAGTTAGCTACAGGCATGCGTGGATATTCCTGATCCAATACATGGACTATCTTCTTTACTAACATCTTATTGGTTGATTATAAGCTTTTATTTCAATTTTCATTAGAAAATTGAATGTTTTTAGTAGCATGTAAGTTTCAAAATGACATAAACGATTTGAAAAAGTCATAAAGCCTCATTTTTTTTCATTTTTATTAAAACATGACTTTTCTTGTAATGATGCACATTACCTAATATGAAAAATGTAGTCTTCTTTAGATTTTCATAGATTTTCACTTAATTTCCACTAAAAATGAAGATATTAATTGCATTCATAGTCTGATAGTGACTTGAATGATATGAAATTATTATAAATTATAAGCTTTTTATTCATTCTAGTACTAAAATCAATTTTTTACAAATTGATGTTTGTATAATGTAATAAATTTTATGTCTTAGAAATGATTGGGCTCAATCTAGAAAATGGAACCAATTCTAGATGACATAGATGATTCTAGAATCCTTGGTACTAATTCTAAGGCTTAAATGTAATTGGCTTTAACCTTAAAATTAATTTTCTAAATTAAATTTGAAGAAAAAAATGCCAGATTAAGGATGATTAATATCTTTAGAATTATGAATTCATTATAAAGGACTCTCAATATGATTAAAGAAGTTTAACAATCATATTTAGGACTTTTCCATGATTCACTTCATATATCTTGCATAAAACATGCATTTTGAATTCTCAAGGTGTTCTTAAACATAATTTGAGCCTACTAATAGTTCAAATTGATAAGAATAATCCTATTGTCCCTGAATTTTTTACCTATACATACGGTATATTTGGATTTTCATTGATTTAACTTAGCATTGTTCTTCATTCTCAAATCTAAGTTACATACATGAGTTTTGGCACCTCATGAGTATGTCTAGCCTATGACATATCTTGCTTTTGGCCTCTATAAGCCTATGCATGTTGAAAAATCTTGTATGATGTGAGCAACTTCTCTATGATGCTTAAGTGAGTTGCTGCCCTATAATATTCTATCATTTTAGTATGTGAACTTTCATCATAGTATGGGGTGCATGTTCCCTTAGGTTCATAATGGTTGGCATATCACATACACACACACACACACACACACAACATCCTCGTGTGCGTGCATTTTATGCATACGTTATAGTGAATGATTGATTTGCACATGAAATACATGAATGAGATATAATGTATGAATGCTTTAATATAATGAATATGATATGAAGTGCTTTATAGATAAAGGAATTCCATATGATATGGAATTGATAGAGAAAATAATGAAAAGAAGGTGAAAAAATGATTATAGAAGTGAATATGCGCTAAAGATGTGAATTTGGTATGCTTTTGTTGAATGCCATAAATGAAACTCTAGGATGGAATTTATGCGTGAAAGGTAATGCATTGGCATGTCTAACATATTATTATGTGATAAAGTATAGTTTAAAATAGGTAAATACAAGTTGAAGTAAAGTTAGAAGCAATGGTATGTTAAATGGTAAGCTAGGATACAAATGACATTTCATGGAAAGTTAAGGTTATAATTGGAAACCATTACATGTATGATTCATGTCCATAACATTATGATGAATGGTAAGCGTATTCTTATGAAAGCATGACCTAAATATGATGTAAAAATGAGTATTAAAGGAAGAAGAAATAAATTGAATTAAGTAATGAAGGATAATCTTGAAAGGTATCATGTTTTGATTGGTTAATTTTTAATAAGTCAAAAATTGAGCCTTATACAAGTTAAGGAGGAACCTAGGTCAGTTTCTTCATCCTTTCCTTTCCAATATATGGCTTCTTTTTCTTCTCCTTCTTTTTTTATATTGTTTCTATGTTTTATACATTTTTTATGTTGTTTCTATATTCTAAACATTTTTTACATGCCTTTTTCCTTATTTTTTATGCTTTCTCATGTCTTTAATGAAGTGGTAAGTTGCTATAAGGTTGTGTTAATTATGTTTAAATGAAAGAAATGGATTGAATGATGGAAGATAAGTAACCTAAGTGATGATTCTGATGTTGCTTTGCAACCCAATGGAGTTTCTATTTTGGTGTGTGAATTTGTGTAAATTCCTAACTTTTAACCCTTTAATTTATCACTTTGATTGCTGGTTGAAGTGTGTAAATGATTTTTACAGGTTTTTAGAGGGTTTTTATGCTTAATGATTAATGGAAAGATGATTATATGTGATGATAGCTTGAATTGAAAGTTGGTGCCTCATTTAGGAATATTTAGGGTTTCATTATTTTAGAGGGAAGGAGTGTGTAGCCATTGAGTTCGCATTAAAACATGGCTAAATAATGTGTTTAGATGTTGAATACGGAGTTTGGTTGCATGTAAAGGTGAGTTATGACATGAAAATGCTAAAAGGTTTATTATTATGCAGCAAAGCATGTACTTTATGTATTTTATGTGTACTTGGCCTTTAAGTGTGGATATGTGCCTTGTATGTTAACTAATTGAACCTAAGTTTCTGTGTGACATGTATATGTATGCTTTCATTTAGTATGGTATAACTTTAATGTGGTTTGGAAGTCAAAAAGATCAAGGTATGCATGAGGAGGCTTTTAAAGCAGCAAGTGAGACATAATATGCAAGTTATGTAACATTGTGTATTATGAGAAATATGAATTATGATTACAAATCTGGATATATTGCTTATAGATAGAACTTAGCATAACATGTTCATGTATTAAAAGTGACCATATGACCAAGTTATGATGAGGGAATAAATTACATAAGTTAGTGGTATGCTGAAAATATGCATTTTAGTGCATTTCGATATGCTCTTTTAAGGCATGCAGCCTTTTAAGTTTTAGAGGCCTTAATGGATAAATTGAATAGCATGCTATAGTTTTAATTAAACCTTGATGAGTCTAGTTTCCAATGGTATATGGCTTGTATATGTTAAAGGCTGAGAAGATTTCTTAAAAATTCATTTAGTCCAAGTATGCATAAAAATAATATTTGCACTTTCTAGTTTCAACATGTTTATGTTGTATTCCTTAAATGTCTAGGTTTTAGTACATTTTTTGCATGGTTTAATACCTTGAGATGTGCATGATCTTATGGACTAAAAGTGACTATCATTCATGATTCATAAGATGGTCAATAAGGGTACTTAATGGTACATGTAAATATGGTAAAGAGAAGCGAGAAACATGAAAGGAAAATGACCAAATGAATATGAACTTGAATTATATATGTCGAAAACTTAATGAATGGGCATTCTAGGCTCATAAACTCAATGTTATATACACCTAGACCTTATAATTATTCATTATACATAACAATATACACTTAGAGGCATGAAACAAAGTTAATACTATATGTTTACACATGTTATGACAAGTCTTATGCATGCTTGAATGTTTCAAATGCTTGACTTACAAACCAATAAGCATGTGTCTGACTTATATATGCACTTGTACTTGAATGCAAAGGTGTATAATGGCATATATGATGATAATGGCTAATCATATATTCAAATGGAAGTTAATTACGTGTAAATAAACTTAATGAATGAAATTATGGTTCAAGGACTTTTGTTGGCCGAAAGGCATGAATAACTTCTACTTGTGAAGTATGAAATATTAAAAGATGGTATGATGATTATATGTTCATTATGAATCAAAGTGGAATTAGGATTACATGTTATGATTGGATATGGATTGCTTAGGATGATAAGTCAAGTACAATATGTGAATGACTTTACTAAGTGAACGTAAAATGGAAATGCTACAGGTTTGATGGATGAGACTCATATTGATAAGGGTAAAGTGGTAGCAAGCTTATGCTATTCACTTCATGACCTTACATAGGGCCTTAAAATTATGACTTCTTACTTGATGGCTTATGATAGCAACTTAATGAGTTTATACTATTGTGAGCGCCGGTTTCTGCCGGGGCCCAGAGTGAGGCTTGCGAAAGTCACAGACTGGGGACCACACTTGGAGTGAAAGCACAGTGTTCCTAAGGGGTTCCCTTAGGCAATGATACAAACTTGAAAGAATTGCAAGGTAGTCACCACCGGATGGTTCCGGATTGGTCCAACCAACCCATAGCATGAGTGCTAATTAAACCCTTCAGAGATTGGGTTCGGGTGGTGGAGATCTATTCTATGAGTTTCCAAAATTGATTTTACTATTTTAATTGGGATTAATTGTCCTAAGCAGGCAAGTATGCCAGCGTAAATGTAAGCACACGGTGTGACGTGTTAATTGGCATTACAAGGTTGCACGTAAAATGACATATAAAGTTATATGGAATTAAATGGCATGGCATATGCATGTCATATGATATAGCGATAAAAGTAACATGGCATATGCATGTCATATGATATAGCGATAAAAGTAACATGTCATATGCATGTCATGTGAGCGTGTATGACATATCATATGCATGACATGGCAACCTAATATGTTAGCACATATTATGACAAATAACGTATTACGTTATGCGTTAACATTTTAGGGGTTGCGTAGCATTTTGCGTATGCGTGATATATGCATGGCACATACATGATACGTAAGGTAAATGACATATCATATGCATGATATGTGAAATGATGGATGTCATGGCATATGCATGTCATGGCATGGTAAATGACATACCTTATGCAAGGTATGTGAATGATGTATGGCATATCATATGCATGATATGTGTGATGGTATAATACATGGCATATGCGTGACAAGTTATGTGTATGACATACCAAATGCGTGGCATGTGAGATGATGTGTGACATGGCATATGCATGGCATGTATAGTAGAATGTGCTTGTGTCATGTGGCATGATATGTGAAATGTTAAATTATAACATGGCATGGTATAATTGTATGGCATACCATATGCATGGCATGTAAAATGGATGACATACTATATGTATAGCATGTGAAGTGAATGACATACCG
>CANYBF010458768.1:0-16712 GCA_948192965.1 Dalechampia spathulata
ATTATATTATATTTTATGTAATTATCTTATTAAATATGAAAAATTGATGTCTTAATATTAATTAGCATAATATTAAATTATATTATATTTGACATAATTATCTTAATAATGAAATATTTAATAATTAATATGTAATCAATGATAAATTAGTAATATTTATTTTTGAATAAAATTTAATAATTATTAAATATAAATAAAATTAGTAATTTTTTTAATTTAAAATTTAGTTGTTAACAAATATAAATAAAATGAATATTATTTCTATTTGAATAAAATTAGTAGTTTTTAACTTTAAATAAAATTTAGTACTTAATAAATACAAATAAAATTAACAGTATTTATCTTTAAATTATACATTAATTTACATTTTTAATTTATTAATTTTAATAATGATATAATGATTTAATATTATATTAATTCATATTAAGGCATACATTTTTCAAATTTAATAAGATAATTATATAAAATTTAATTTAATTTAATATTATGTTAATTAATATTAATATTTGCTCTCATTTTTTATAAAAAAATAGATGAAAACATTATATAAAAAATATTTTAAATAAGTATATTATACTTATAAATAATGGGTTAAAAAAATTTAAAAACATAAAATATAAAGTTATTATAAATAATGGATCAAAAAATTTATCATAAAGTGTAACCTTATTTATGAAACTCTAGTATTATAAATATGTACATAATTATCCTACCTTTTTTACTAAAACATAAAATTTCACATGCAGTAAACAAAACTACGCCGTATGCAAACCATATGTGGAAGGTTTGGTTCGCCCTCTAATCTTACAGACGTCCTGCCTCTCCCATCTTCTTCTAAACAAATTCTCCAAACCCTAACCAACTCTGTCTGATCGTCATTATTAAAATCCAAAATAATTGCAAATTAAACCGAATCATCAATTCACCTGCTCATTGAAATCTCGTCTCTTCATGGTACCTCACAATTTCCCTGATTTTCATCTGCTAGTTAAGTATCAAATCTTTCACTTACTGACAGGTATTGCTTCATTTCACTTCATTTGTTTTTGATTTCGTTGTTTCAATTAATTCATTATTTGATTATGATATCTGTTTTTTTAGCTTTTTTTTTCCAATTATTGTTGTTTTTCTTTTTAATTTGTCATTTGTAAAATAACCAAAAATCACACTAAATTGCTGTCAGTTCTCTTTATATTTGGATCCTTCTTCGTTAAAAGGATGAGTTACACACATTACAGCTTGCATAGAGATCTCTGTGGATCCTTTTTTGTTGAACTGTTTCTGATTTTTGAGTTTTTTTACTGTTTTTCTTTAAGAAAGTTTTTTTTATTATACTAATTTTTCTTTTAATATTTTTTTCACACCTCTTTATTTTTCTCTCTCTCATCTCTCCTGTTAATAGATATAGATAAGATACTGAATTTTCATGAATAATCTTTTGAAAGGATGTTTACGAAAAAAGGAAACCCTCAAAGTTCTTCCTTTGCGAGACCGCCATATGGCGAGGAAACTAAACCTTCGCAGCGATAATCATATCTCACTTGACATCCAGTTCTTTCCCTGCTTTGGTCTCCTTCGTTAAAGCTTAATCTCTTTGTTTGTAGAGATTATTAATTTTGTTGGATTTACCGTTTAATTTAGATCTTTTGCAGTCTTTATTCATCTTTTGTTGTCATAGTAATTAATTTGTTCTAATTGACAAGCTGTAGTTTAATTTAATTTGGTTTGAATTTGATTTGGTTTAATTTAAATAGCAGATAACTGTCTGATGTTTTCGAGAGCAACCAACTTGAAGAGGTGGAATGAAGAGACTCTCTTCTTGTTTTAACAAACGTTCCCTTCTTTCCTATTCAACAAGCTGTTCGTTTAATCTTACTCATTCACGACTCTACCAGAAATGTCAAGAAACCATTAATGAAAACTCTCTATCAAACGATTCAAGAAAAGGATTTGGTATTGTTTGTGTCAGGACTAAAGAAGATGGCCTTCCAGTCAACAAGAATAGCAATGAGAAGGTTGATGAATTTTCCAAGGATGTTGAAAAGATATACAGAATCCTCAGAAACTATCATTCTAGGGTTCCAAAATTAGAGCTTGCGTTGCAAGAATCTGGTGTTGATATGCGTGCCGGCTTAACCGAACGAGTATTGAATCGTTGTGGTGATGCTGGGAATTTAGGGTATAGGTTTTTTGTTTGGGCATCAAAGCAGTCAGGTTATAAGCATAGTTATGAGAATTATAAAGCTATGGTGAAGATTTTTAGTAAAATGAGACAATTTGGTGCTGTATGGGCTTTATTAGAGGAAATGAGAAAAGACAATAGCTTGTTGATAACAAGTGAACTTTTTGTTGTTTTAATGAGGCGGTTTGCTTCTGCTAGATTAGTTGAGAAGGCAATTGAAGTATTAGATCAGATGCCAAATTATGGATGTGAACCTGATGACTATGTCTTTGGCTGTTTGTTGGATGCATTGTGTAAGAATGGCAATGTTAAGCGAGCTGCTTCTCTTTTTGAGGACATGAGAGTCAGGTTTAAGCCAAACCTGAAGCATTTTACATCTTTGTTGTATGGTTGGTGTAGAGAAGGAAAGTTACTGGAGGCTAAACATGTATTGGTGCAAATGCGGGAAGCAGGGTATGAGCCAGATATTGTTGTTTATAATAATCTTTTAAGTGGTTATTCTATGGTGGGAAAAATGACAGATGCTTTTGATTTGGTAAAGGAGATGCGGATAAAGGGTTGTGAGCCTAATGCAAATTCATATACTATTCTGATACAAGCACTTTGCAGTCAGGAGAAGATGGACGAGGCTATGAGGGTTTTTGTTGAGATGAAAAGGTGTGGATGTGAGGCAGATGTTGTGACCTATACTTCATTGGTAAGTGGGTTTTGTAAGTGGGGTAAGATTAATAGAGGATATCAGATTTTGGATACTATGATACAGAACGGGCATATGCCTAATCAGTTGACTTACTTGCACATATTGTTGGCCCATGAAAAGAAGGATGAGTTGGAAGAGTGTGTGGAGTTGATACGGAAGATGAAAATGGTTGGTTGTGTTCCTGATCCTGGTGTTTATAATGTGGTGATCAGGTTGGCTTGCAAATTGGGGGAGTTGAAAGAGGGTGTTCGACTTTGGAATGAGATGGATGAGAATGGCTTTAGTCCCGGCCTTGACACTTTTGTTATCATGATTCATGGGTTTCTTGGGCAAGGATGTTTGTTCGAGGCTTGTGAGTATTTCAAGGAAATGGTTGCACGAGGCTTTTTATCCACTCCTCAATTTGGCATCTTGAAGGCGTTGTTGAATGCTTTGCTGAGAGATGAGAAGCTTGAAATGGCCAAAGATGTTTGGAGTTGCATTGTGACAAAAGGATGCGAGCTTAATACAGATGCCTGGACAATTTGGATTCACGCATTGTTCTCTAATGGGCACGTGAAAGAGGCGTGTTCTCATTGTTTGGACATGATGGATGCAAATGTAATGCCAAAGCCAGAAACTTTCGCAAAACTCATCCGCGGCTTAAGAAAATTGTATAATAGACAGTTTGCTGCGGAGATAACAGAGAAGGTGAGAAAGATGGCTGCAGACAGACAAACAACTTTTAAAATGTATAAAAGAAGAGGTGAAAGGGATCTGAAAGAAAGGGACAAGGCGAAAAAGGATGGCAGAAAGAGGCGGGCTCGTAGACGCCAATGGGGTAGCGTCCGTTGTAGAGCCAGTATTTAGTATTCCTCTTGCCTTATTTTACTTATTGGCTTGTATTGTCTCTCTCTTTTTTGTTCTTTTAATAAATCTTTAATCCCTTGTTTGGGAAATATTGAAAGGGAGGAAGGAAAATACCTTTATTTGATCCCTTGGTGTTTGAGAAGGAGGAAAGAAAATTAGGGGGAGAAGTGAATAAATTTAAAAAAACAAGAAAGAAATCAAAATATTTTTGTAAAGGACAAATTTGCCCTTTACAGTTAAAAACAAAAAAAAGAAGGAAGGAAATTTATCAACTTCTAATTTTCATCCATTACAGTACTCTCTTCCCGGTAGTTAAAAATGATACGGAAACAAGGAAGAGACCCACTAATTAAAAATGCAACAAAGGTATGCTCTTTTTGATTTTTGGAAGTGAATGTGTTTATAGGTGTATATCTATTTCATTGGTCTGTTGTGATTTGTGGTTTAGAAGATAACTCGGTGCCCTTTTCATTATTTCTTATGTGGGTTATTATATTATTTTCCAGATTCTTATTTAATGGAGAATTATGAAAGAACAAGACTTCATGATATATTGGCTTTGAGAAAAGTTGAACAGGTTGGCATTTTTTTTTTTTTGCTTGGTTAGTGAGAAAAAATTTTGTTCCCCATGATCAAGATTCCAGGAAATCTGTTAGAAAGCTTTATGCATCTCTATGCTTCTCTTTTGTAAAGTTCAGGACTGGAAATTATGAAGCCAAATACCATTTTCATAGCTTGATGGTTATGCTTGTCTTTCAGGATTTGTAGTCCTTGTTGATAAAGACGAAGGCTGAGTTTGAAGGCTTGCAGTCCCACTTCCACACAGGTTTTAGAAAGCTTGGCAAGTTAAATCTTACGAAGTAATCAAGTGACTGATCCAATCTTTGCAGGATCATATTTCATGTGTTCCACCATGTTAATTTTGTAGATAAGATTTTTCCATTTTCATCTGTCCATTTTATTGACAGATCAATTGAGCCCTTGAGAATGATATACTTCAATTTTTCTTTGGTTTCACGATATCAGGTAAAAGAGATTTCTGCCGCTGCTCATAGTTATCACAAGGTATTGAAAGAGAACAGGAAATTGTACAACATGGTTCAGGAACTAACATTTTATTTATCGATGTCATTCTGATTAGAATGTTTCTCGGGTAATATTCAAGTATACTGTAGGGTTAGACCAGACATTGCAGGTGTAAAATGTAATGTGGCAGATTTTATTAGAGAGGATGGTTCACTGAAGCCCAGAAAAACAGGGGAAGAGAATGTTTCAGTTTAACCAGTGTTGTTTGGTCCTAGTTCCACCCGAGGTAGCAATCATTTTTTCTTGATCACCTCATCAATCGACGAGTCATGTAGCAATCATACACAACAGTAACTATGTTGCATTTTCTCAGATGATGTTAACAAGGACACTCAATCATTGATCAGGTCTGTGAGGGATAATTACAATGTCTGCATCTTTGCCTTTTCAAACGGTATCCGGGAAAACATACACCATGATCGGATTTTTAATTTCTTGAAGCCATCCAGACAACTAGTTTTATATCTGTGACCAATAGTTTTCAATCTGATACGGGTTGTGCATGATTGCAGAGTGGTCCAACAGGTGGTGCAGCTAAAGATATGGGGATGAATCATCTAGCTCTGAATGGCCTCTTTCAGGTGTCCAAGAAAAGATAACGTTGTTTCACTGTAGAATTATACTGTTATCAGTTTTTTGATTATGCGATTGTACTTTTCATGGCTAGTTTGTGTCATGTGGTACCAGAAATATTCTGAATGTATTATTACATTATTCCAAGTTGGTCCTTCTTGAGGATGGACATCGTTAATTTGGACCTAAGTACTTGGAGATGGTACTGTTAATGATTTTAGTGTAGTGTATTTTCTTATGATTGTTGGAGACTTTGTCACTGCTGCGGATAGCATTCTTTAAACATCCCTTCGTATGGACCCCTTTTCAAATTACAGATGATGGCTTGAATCTTCCAGATTGCTGAAAATGCACCCTCTCCACTCCACTCCTGAACTTGGCCACTTGAATCTTCTTGTCACTCTATTTTATCATTAATAATTCAATGAGTATTCAATTGGGTAAAAAAAAAAAAAACAACTGACAACAATGTGGTAAAACTAACAAATTTAATAATTTATATTATTGCCTTGTTAAAAAAATAATATTACAATTTTATCAAAATCATAAATTCATATTAATTATAAAGTTCAAAATTTTTTTATTGGTTTAAACATTTGAAACATACATGTGATACTAATTTTAATTCTAATTCAAAAAACTTCATCAACATTCCTTTATATCTATAAACTCAATCAATGATTATTATTAATATTCATAAATAAATCTTTCAAATCATCACTTTGCCTATATTATTAACATTTAAGCTATTATTATATACTAATCATATTATTATATATTAATCATACTATAATTTGATTACTATCTAAAATAATAATAATTATAAAATAAATATATAATATCAATTATTATATTATAAATTTTAATTAAAATATTTATAAAATAAATTTATTTATTTAGCATAAGATACAAATAAATTGAGCCGTTCATAAGCTATTTAGAACTTGATACGATAAAAGTTCATTCAAATTTGTTTAGCAAAACTTGTTTAATAAATGATTCGAGTTCAAGCTAAATAATACTTGAATTGTTTAAGCTTGTGAGCAAGCTCAATAAGAAATACGTGAGCTAACTCGTTCATTTATATAGAAAAATTTAATTTTAGATATTTAATTTATAAATTTATAATCATATAAATATATAAAAATGTTTTTTAATTTAATTATTGATATAAAATCATAAATATTTATAAATTATAATACTTTATTCATAATTTTTTATTTTAAAAATTTATATTATAATATATATTCATTAGGCTCGATTAAACTCATTTAAACTTATGATATATCAAAAATTTTAAAAAACCTAACTCAAATTTTAACTCAATTATAAATAAATTAAACTTAAATAAGGTTAAGCTTTACTCCATCTGGTTCGACTCATTTACAGCAATATTTAGCATTAACCATTTCTTTTTATTAAAACCAGAAACTTCGATATATAGTTATCCTTAACACAGTTTCACGTGCACTTAATAAAGCTACGCCGTTTTAGGGACACACTAACCTCCCTCGGCTCCCGCGGACCTCCTCTCTCCCCTATCTCTTCTAAACAATCCAAGCCCTAACCCCGTCTGATAGTTATTATTAAATCCAAAATTATTGCAATTAAAACGGAATCATCACTTCACCTGCTCATTAAAATCTAGTCTCTTCATGGTACTTGGATGTCACAATTTCCCTGATTTTCATCTGTTACTTTAGTTTCAAGTCTTTCACTGACTGACAGGTATTGTTTAACTTCACTTCGTTTGTTTTTTATTTCGTTGTTTTAATTAATCCATCATTTAAGATTATTAATTTTTTCAAATTTAGTATTTCATTTAGATCTCGTGCATAATCTTTTTCTATCAATTGTTGTCCTAGTTTATTAATTTGTTTGGATTAGCAAGTTTTAGCTTACTTTAATTTTAATTTGATTTGGTTTAATTTAAATAGCAGATGAGTCTAGCTACTGATTCACCCGTGCATTCATCGCATTCGTCAAGTAGCGATGATTTCGCAGCTTTTCTGGATGCTGAGTTAGACTCTAAATCGTCAGATTCTGACTCATCTTCTAAATTATCTGCTAAACATGATCGTCACAATGATGGTGGTGGTGATGATGATGGTCGTAATGATGAATCTGATGGTGATGGTGATAATTCCAACATTGGAATCCATAGGTATGTATGAATGTTATGTTAGGTATTCATTTGGGTATCAACTCTTTACTATCTTATAAAGTTCTTGGGTTACTTTTAATGAAGTTTGCTTATAAATTAATTTTCGAAGGATTAAAAGAGCTAGATTGGAGACATTAGACGACACCAAAGAATCAATGTTAGAGCAAACTTTAGGTAATTCCCAATTTCTTTTATCTAACCGTCCTTTAGTTTGTTGTATTCTGTTGTGGTGTTTTTTTAATGAATGGTCATATTCTTGTATGTGACAAATTGAGTTAAGTTGTACAAACTTTCTTTTAATTTTTTTACTATTTGAAAATAATTGAATTTTTCAAATCTTTGCTTCATGAATAAAAATAGACCATGTATGGGGAACTTCTTAATTATTTATTTTGATTTGAGATATAGTTGTCTGACTTGGTGCATGTATGCTTGTGCATTTGCATTTTGGTTTTTTCAAGCAATTGCTTATGTGTGTCTGTGTATATAATTTTGTTCTTTGCTATCAAGTTTGAAAAAAAATGTTGTTTTTCTTATTGACTTATTGATGATCACTTCTATACCATTTTATTGCAGTGTTGTCCTCAAGTAAGGTTGCATGCACTCATCCAGGAACTTTCGGAGATATGTGCATTGTTTGTGGGGAAAGGTTGGTTGAGGAAACTGGTGTAACATTTGGATACATACACAAGGTATGCAATCTTTGAAGGACTAATATGTAGACAATTTTAAAAGAGGTTAAAGTAATAATCAGATACAAGGTAGATCCATTCTCAAGATTAGAAATATTGGGTTATTCTTTTATGTTTATGCGTTTTAAGGTATGCTTTTATTCTTTTATGTTTATGCGTTTAAGGTATTCTATTTTTCACATTATAATGTTGGTACAGGGATTAAGACTAGGTAGTGATGAAATTGTGCGGTTACGCAGCACAGATATGAAGAATTTGCTACGACAGAGAAAGCTTTACCTGGTCCTTGATCTAGACCATACACTACTTAATTCTACTCAGCTTGTGCATTTGACTGCAGAAGAGGAATATTTGAAGAGTCAAATAGATTCTCTGCAAGGTATTTTTTTAGAATATTTTCTTCTCTGCATTGGTCTGTCTTTTACAAGGCCTAATAAGCTCTTATTCCTAATGGAATTTATGATTCTGTTTTTCACCTGTAAGGTTTGAATGATATTACCTCCAGAACTTGTATATGAATGCATTTATTTATTTATTTATTCAATTGCAGTTACGTTCATAATTGCATGGCATGAAGTGAGGATGTTTATTTATTTTGTTGTGGCTTGTATTATTACAATTGATTGTTGAATTTTTTTGACATATTCTTATTGATATGTAATCCTTCTTGACAGTATGGACCTTTTGATTGACTTTCTATTCGTGTGAAATGGATAGATGTTTCAAATGGTAGCCTATTCATACTGGACTTCATGCACATGATGACGAAATTAAGGCCCTATGTGCGCACATTTTTGAAAGAAGCAAGCCAGATGTTTGAGATGTACATATACACGATGGGTGACAGGGCATATGCACTGGAAATGGCTAAGCTCCTTGACCCGGATAGAGAATATTTCAGTGCTAGAGTCATTTCACGTGATGATGGCACTCAAAGACATCAAAAGGGTCTAGACATTGTGCTAGGACAGGAGAGTGCTGTTCTTATCCTTGATGATACAGAAAATGTGAGTGCTTGAGCAAAGTTAGTGCTTATATTTCCATAGAATACAATCTTGATATTGATATTGTCATGCCAGCGTGTTTGGAGAATTCCTAATTGTAGGTAGAATTGAATTAGATGGTTTGACCCAGTTCTTTTTACGGTGTTTGTTCCTGGTTATATTTGTATTAGCTTCTTGGTTAATTTCATCCTCTTTTGTGCCTCCCCAGATTTAATAATAATGATGACAAATGATTAGCCTATATGTTTGATGTTCATGATGTTCTACTACATATTTGAGATATGTGGTCCAGTTAGCTTTCCTCCCATCTTTGATGTTAGAACTATATGTCCTATCAACTTAAACTTAGCGTCCAAACAAGTTGGGGTTGACTATGTGGATCTTTTCTTTCAAGACGATTTCGATTACATCTTCTTTTGATCTGAGGGGTCTTATATGTATTTATACTGTATTCAATACATTCTGATATTGATATTTTATGTGGTATTTATACTGCATTCAGTACATTCTGATATTGATAATTTATTTGATTTAGGCATGGATAAAGCATAAAGAGAACTTGATATTGATGGAAAGATATCATTTTTTTGCTTCAAGTTGTCGCCAATTCGGCTTTGAGTGCAAATCTCTTTCGCAGCTGAAGAGTGATGAGAGCGAAGCTGATGGAGCACTTGCGTCAGTTCTCAAAGTTCTAAGAAATATCCATCATATGTTCTTTGATGTATGCTCTCTCCCCCGTCTTTATTCATGTAACCTGCTTTTGGGGTTTGCTTCAAATTACTAAGAACGCTTTGCAGGAACTAGTTGACACCCTAGATGGCAGAGATGTAAGGCAGGTAAATCAAATAAACAAACCGCTGTTTAAAAATATTAACTCTTTATTATCTTCTCGTGCCTTATCAGATTGTTGTTCTTTTGTGCGTAAGTAACTTATGAATGCATTCATGCAAATATGTGCTGATGTGTTGGATGATGGTAATTTTACCAGAAGATGGAAATGCTTTCAATTGATTTTCTCTGAGGACTACATAATATATTCCAGACCGCTTTCTGCACAATTCTGTTCCAGAACTCATTTTACTTTCTTTCACTTCCAACATCCTTAGTTAATTGCCCATCCTGCTGTTCTGATGACTGCATTTGTGGTGAATTAAGTTATTCTCTGCTTGTGATTATTGCATCAGCAGTTTGTACGACAATCTAGATCTACACAATTGATGAAATTGTTGTGTCGGTTATGATAGTTACCTCCATTTTCTGCAGGTTCTGAGTTGTGTGCGCAAGGGATTATTGAAGGGATGCAAAATCGTGTTTAGTCGAGTATTCCCCACCCAGTTTCAGGCCGATAACCACCATCTCTGGAAGATGGCTGAGCAGTTAGGAGCTACATGCACTACAGAACTCGACCCATCAGTTACACATGTGGTCTCAGCAGAAGCCGGAACAGAGAAGTCTCGTTGGGCACTGAAGAACGACAAGTTTCTGGTCCATCCACGGTGGATAGAGGCTGCAAATTATTTGTGGCAAAGGCAGCCTGAAGAAAATTTTTCCGTCAACCAACCCAAAAATCTATAGTCGATGTAGTAGGACTAAACAATATCTCAGTTAATAGCTTAGGGAACCAATTGATCGCTGTTAACATTTTGTGACACCATCCGGCCCCCATCTTGATGTTAATGGGTTTTCTGTACCAATGTCTTGTGTAAAATCAAATCCTCTTTGATTGGTGAACGGTTGCATATTCAATCAGTCTAGTCTTCAACAATCCTCCTAAAATCAATGTTAAAAGTATATTTCACATTCTATTCTATTTCTCCTTTATCTATTATAAATTTCTCATCTTATTTTATTTTTATAATACATTTCATATGAATACTTTTTTCACAATTATGCTATTTTTAAAAATTTTACATTTATCATAATTTATTTATTAAAATTAAAACTGTGATAATATGAAGTTAATTTATTAATTTATTTAACTATGAATATAATGTTATAAAACTATGAGGTAATTAACAAAATGTCACATTTATAATTTTATTTTAATAACATGTCAGTTTTAATTCCTTAACAAAATTTCATTTTTAATTGAACATAATCCACCATTAGTGGCTGATCAAGATATTACATTTAACTATATAATTATGGTAATTTTCCTGGATTTAGTTTTAAAATTCAATTATAATGTAAATAAAATGCTATATATTTATAATGGTGTTTTTGTGGGTTAATTCACACTTGATCCATGCACATGTTATTAGTTTTCAGCGAGCATTCAACCAAAAATGATATCATTACATTGAAATTAAACTATTTATTATGGAAATTGAACTGCCTACTTCTCAAGTTGATACTCCGCATTCCCAATTTTACTCCAACATCATCGCACCATTCTTCTTGTTTTCACTATGCATCGACCTCTCCACCCTTTCTTTAGCTTTCCTTGCCTGTATTAATAATTGGCATTAATTCCCTCAAAATTCATATATATCCTTATATTATGAATAGATGATAAATCTCGTTCATGAACATGGGTGCATCTGCTGTCAGTAAATTATAAAGAGGCAATTACTTGTTTGTCCCAGTCGGTGCATAGAATGATGATTGAAAGACAAGTTGCCTGCACGAACATTGCTGTTGTAATCCCAATCCAGAGGCCCTGTGGTTATTAAATCACATTTCAGGATTAGAAAAACCATGACAAAGAATCTTGGGTTTGAACAAGATTCGGGTCATGAAGCTACTACCTTCCCTCCAATATGACACACGAAAGCTAATACAACAGCAACAGGGATTCCGACAATGTAATAAGATCCCAGATTAACGTACGCCCCGACCTTCTGCAAGCCACATCCTCTACAGGTTCCTGAAATTAGTGTTATAGTTTTGATATTTAGGAGTCATGTAGTCAGAGCCCGATTAACGTGGAATTAAGGTGTAGTTGTATCGAACCTGAAAGCACAGTTTGAAAACCATTGATGCAGTGGGAAGCAGCAAGCAGAGGGATCATTTCTCCAACGTATTTGACTACTCTTGTTTCCTTGCTAAACAAGCAACCCCAAACTTTCTGACCTGAAACCATGATAGCAGCTACCAGAATACCTTCTATTACCACCATTATGACCACCGCATATACTGCTATACGCGCTGATCTCGGCCTACCAGCACCCAGTTCATTCGATACTCTTGTACTGATGGAAAACACCCGAAAGTGAATATGTAGAAAATGGCTTTGTGAATATGTAGAAAATTAAGGTTACATGTACCTTACAGCACCACTGAGACCAAAAGGTAGCATGTAAGTCATCATATGCAAGTTGAAGCTGGAAAAAAAAAAAAAGGGAAATCTGGTGACTAATCATATTTGTAGGCTTGTCGTGAGAAATTCTTGTGTTGATGACTTTGAATTGTGAACCCATTAATAGCATTCATATTATGTGTTACTTTTGAAGTTTACATCATTACAATCAATTGCTTGCAATTAGTAGAATGATATAAACCTGATGGAGAGAACTGAAGCCTCGAGTTTGGGGTTTGGGAGAAGACCAGATAACAGAACCACAATCTCAAGCGACCAGACTTCCAAGCTGGTTCAATCCAAGAAATGAATCGAGTGAACAATTGATAAGAATGAGATGGAAAATTGAAGTCAGAAATGGTGAAAGACCTAAGCATTATAGTTGCAGGAATTGCTAATTTCAGAAAATTGGGAATTCCACGGAAAGCTTCTTTGGAAAAACCTGTCCAAGTTTCCTTGAATGATGAAGATAACCTGACATATGCTATTAGAAGGAAGGATGTGATCCAATTAGAAATGGTAACTGCTAAAGCCGCCCCCATATTCCTGAGGCCAGATTTGAAAACAAGAAGCCAGCAAACGGGAACATGAAGTGCTGTGGAAATTCCTGCGCTAATCATGACCGCAACTACTTTGCTTTGTGTTTGTAAGAATCTGATATGACATTCTAAAACTGAAACACCAAAAAATCCAGGAATCAGGAAACGAGCGTATTTTCCAGCTTCTTCTGCTATTTCAGGATTTTGTCTGGCGAATTTGAGAATATCACCGGCGAAACCAAATGCAATTCCGATTGGAATGCTCATGATTAGAAGAATAAGCATTCCTCTCTGCAAATGAATCCCAAGCATCCGATACTGTTTAGCTCCATAAGATTGACCCGAGAATGTCTCCAATGCACTTCCCATTCCTCGCTTATTGCCAACAAAAAAAAAATCAACATGTCAGTTAATCCGACAGATGTGGCTATGAAACTAGAAATACATTTCCTTCTTACCAGTAAAGTGTAACCTGCCATTGAAGCAAAGGAAGTGGCAATCGAAGCACCTGAAAGAGAAAGTTGGCCAAGATGACCCACAAACATCAAAGAAATCATTTGTATAAATCCAATACAGAAGAAAACTGATATCAGAGGCCCTGCAAGCAGAAGCTGCTGCTTCATCTCTATGAGAATTTCCTTCTTTCTGAATCCATTTCTTGTTTGATCATTAGTATTATCCTCAGTTTCATTTCGTGATTCATGTTTTTCTACATCCATCTTTCTGGGTATGTTTTCCCAATAGTAACATGCATGTATATATGTAGAAAGCCTCAAGCACCCATTTATATTATCTATGTGTTGAATCGGATGGCATTAATGGAAGAGGACTCCTGGCTTAAATTAAATGAAGACTCATTTCAATTTGAATATACTTTTTATGTTATTCATCTGGTTTTTCAAGAGCAACCTACTACCAATTATTCTCATGTCTAGTAGTTCTACTTTCTTGGGGCCATTGACGTGATGGGTTCCACTTTTCTTTTCCTAGAGTCCACCCACGGCGCGACTTTTTATTATATTTTTTTACAAAAATACCCTAAAATTAAAAATTAAATCATCCGTATTAAAAAACATATTATAAAAGATTATATATTTATGAAAAAAGAATTTGAGATTTTTATAAAAAGTTCATTTTAATAATAAACTTTTATAAGTTTATTATTTTTATTTCTTTTATAAAATTATTGAAAGAATTTAAAATTTATATCATGAAAAAAAAATTAAATATGATCTTCAAAATTTATTGAAATTATTTATTATAAAAAGTTATATATTCATTAAAAAATGTTATATAAATAAATGTATTATTTTTATATTATTTGATCAAATTCTAATTATCGTTTAATTTTAAATATTTTAGCCTAAAGAATTAAATATATGATAGAAAATAATACTTTTCATTGTCTTGTATATTTTTTAACTTAGTTTAAAATTTTTTGATTGTATTATATTAAATAATAAATACATCTATACATATAGATCATATAAGTAATAAATATATTCATATTTTTATCTTTAAATCAAATATTTATATTTATTGATTAAAATACATAAACAAAATATTAATATAATTATAAGAAATAGATAAAAAATTAAAAATATATAAATAAAAAATTTCATATAAGAGTAAACAAAAAATATAAATAACATTATAAAAAATTACATTGATAATTATAATTTTCAAAAATTATATTGAAAACTCATTGATAAACAACTTTATAAACAAAAACATCTTATTATAATTACTAATAAAAATTAAAAGAATGATTATGTATTATACATAATTTCACATTATGCTAATATATAGACATTTGTTGTATGAATAAAAAATAAAAATTTGATTTTCAGATAATTTTTAAATATAAATGATATGATTTTTTTGAATTTACTTTCTTATTTATTAATAAAGATGAGAATATAATTTTTTTGAAAGGATAATAATATAATTCTAAAATTATTTTTTATTTATCTATCATTTTATTATCTTTAATAAAATAAAAATAAATAAATTATAATATTAAAATGGTTATTGATTTTTAATAAAAAATAATTTTTAAAATTTGATTCTTGTTTTTCCATATGAAAATACTTAAAAAATTAAAACTATGGATAATAAATATTATTATGAAATAAAATTAGACTTTTTCAATTAGTTCATATCTTTATTTTTTTTATAAATTTTATTTTATAAAGTAAATTAGATTAGGATCTTAATTTTTTATATTTAAGATTAAGATATTCTATTTTATTCAAAACATGAGTTGTTTAATATTTAAATTCTTATTTTATTTTTATTTTATATTTTATATTTCTTTTTTATAAATTTTATTTTATAAAATAAATTAGATTAGGATCTTAATTTATTATTGTGTAAGATTAAAATATTTTATTTTATTCGAAACATGAGTTATTTAATATTTGAATTCAATAAATTATATTTATTTTATATTAAATTATTTTAAATTTCAATTTAATAAAGAGATAAAATTAGAATTCTTTGTTTATATTTTAAAGATTTTAAGAGATGTAAGTTGAAATTTTAATTTTTTAATTTTATTTAATTATTTTTTATTGTAATATTTTTATTAGAATATAGATTTTATATAGCTTCATATATTTTATTCTCTTTTTTTAATTATATATATATATATATATAATATTAATTTTAATTATATTTTAAATTTTTTATTTTAATTTTTAAAGTAAAAGATTTCAGGAAGTTAAGATGAAAGTTTGATAAGGAAAATAATTCAGTCTTATTTTAGTTTTTATTTATTGAGTTTTAATTTTTAATATAAAATATTTTAAGAAGATGAGATAAAAGTTTAATTAGAAAGTTAGTTTATCCTAATTTATAAATTTTGATTTTAATTTATTATTAAATTTTATTACATAGGATAAGATAGATCCTATGTGGTATGCTAGATAACTTTTTTTAATAGATTTTTCTATTTTCAATACTTTAGTTTTTATTATTACCTTTGATGATAATTTAATTTTTTTAGTATTTTTTCATTTTTAGTATTAAATAACTTAATTAAAATTCTTTTCATCCAAAATAATAATTATAAATTCTCATTCATCTTCTTATTTTTTTCTTAATATTCTTTAGTTTTAATTTTTAATTTATCATTTATTTCTTAATTTAGATAATTACATACTTTGATAAGATGTGAAATTTTTTTTATCAAAATTATATCTATTATTTCATTTTAAATGGACAAATCTCATTTTTACCCCTAAACTAGTCAAGGAGCACATAATCCTTTTAAATACTTTCAGGCAGAAAAAAATACAAATTCATATTTTTTAAGTATTTTGACCATTTCATTAAGTATCATTGAATGAATGAAAACCTGTAGAATTAATATATCGATCAAAATTTCAAAAAAATCCACATTAGGTTTAAAAAGGAAAGAAAATTCTTTAATCCCTAACTACCACTTACAAAATAGTAAAATTCCTAAAAGAGGAAAAGAGAAAAAAGATAAAACCTAAAAGTAGAAAAGGGAGAAAAGGAATTTGAAGTCGATAATTGCATGTGAAATGATCCATGTTGTATTGTATTGTTTAAAGAGGTTAAATTGTAGAAAAAGGGAAAGGTATATTTTTTCTTCACTTGT
>CANYBF010458917.1:0-56696 GCA_948192965.1 Dalechampia spathulata
TTCACTTCTAACTTCTATCTTGCTTCCCTTCAAGATTGGTAGCTCTTAGGATCAAGAAAAGAGAGAATTGAGAGGAAAAGAGAATTGAGAATGTGTTTTGGTAAGTGTATGGAGGAAGCTTGGTTCTTAAGGGCAAAAGTCAAAAAGTCAAAAGGGTCAAAAGTCACATTTGCCCCCCAAGCCAAAAATCACCCACATACATATATACATACATTTAACACCGTACACATAGACATGTATTAAGACACATATACATACATATATACGTACATATATATGTACACATATACATACATATATACGCACATGTACACCTATACATACATGTATACACTCATGCATACATACATACACATCCATATACATATACATCTATACACACGTACATCCATGCATACACATATCTATACATGTATACATACGTGTAGGCATACAAACTCCTAGGGTCCTAGACGCGGGCGTAACATAGACGATGACTCAGCAATCACTATCTGATTTTCGTGCCCTTTCTCGCTAGTGGGACAATACTGAGTGGAACCGATCGAGCGAAACTGGACTCCAGCATTTAAAGACCTTTCAGCAAGCCTCAATCAACAACGCTTTCTTGCACGCAACCATGCAATTTTGGAACCCAAGGGCCAGTGTGTTCCAATTTAGGCACGTAGAGCTGTGCTCGATGTATGAAGAGTTTGCTATCATCCTCGGAGTCACTTGTAACATGACGACAATGTTAACTGTGCCTATGCCTATGCCTATGCCTGTTGAAGAGGCATTCTTGTACCTGATCAGGGCCTTTAATGTTAGTCCAGCCGTGACAGGGTCGCTCTTGACTACAGAAGGCTATGTAGATATTACTACTGTTTTTTGACTGTGTAGCAAAAAACATGTGGATGCTTCCTCATGGTTGAGAGTAACAAGATTCAGATTGCTAGCACAATTCTTGTTTATCAATCCATCCGACCATGGAGATTTACTGATTAGGCTTGTGCTCAGACTGTTCAATATATACCAATTCAATACAACTTTAACTTAAAAATAAAAACATATAATTAAAATCACATACATACCTTGAAACGATGATTTGATGAACTTGAAATAATGATAACTGGTTTTGAAAGGAAGATTGTTTCAACAAATAATACATAAATAATATGGTAAGTTTCTCTAAACCCTGAACCCCTAACCCCTAAACCCTATAATTAAGATAAAAATAAATATCATTATTTTAGCATCATTAAAATTAATTAGCATTTTAAATGAAATATGAATCTTTAATAATTAAAATGAAATAATTTTATTTTAAATTTTATTATTATATTAATTTTAAAAATATGTGCATGAATAACATTTAATAAATAAATGACATATTAGGAAATTGTACAATATTGTTTTATTTTATCTCATATAATTATCTCGATCATAATTTATTATGTATTCATGAATTTAAATGTTATCAATTTATTACAAATCATCGTAACATTATTTGGATAAAAATAGCTCAAATTCAACAATTTGATACATAGTATTATTATGTGAAATATGAAATGTAAAATTAAAACTACTAAATTCTATATCATTCTAACCTCTCAATTAAATAAAGTATTCAATTAAAAATTTACAAATATTAATTATTACATAAAACCTAACAATTATTTTAAATTTCATTATTTAAAAAATTATAATTTTGTATGTTATGTTTATTTTATATATCCGAAACTACAAGTATGAATTTATTATACAGGCAAAATATATGTTAAATAGATTATTGAATATTGAAGTACAATAAATTTGTTAATTAACTTAAATTTTAAATATTAGTTATAAAATTAGAAATTTACTTAAGTTGTCTGATATAATTATATTTTAATCTTAGAATTATTTAGAATTATTTAGTTTATTTTACCGAATTTTTATTATTTTTTATTCGCTAAAAATTCTTTGAAGCATAGTTTGTAAACATGGTGTATTTTGTTATCTTGATTTTTTTTGAATGTTCAAATATAAATATATTTTTATTACTCTATTGATAAAAATATTGTTGTTTGAATTATATTGTAAATGATAGAAAATAAATGATTTATTTATAATAAATTATATTATATTTACATTTGATGGAATATTTTTTGTATTTTACTATTTTTGTGAAGGTTTTTATTTTTAATCGTTATTTAAAATTATGGCATAAAATTTTGATTTTGTTATCTTCACTATTGAATAATAAATGTATGAATATAAATTTTTAAGGATTTAACTATAATGATTTGTATACTATAAAAATTAGAGAACAAAACACATTTCATGAAAATTATCAGCTTTTATTTATATTATTTACCTTAATTTATTGAATTTTGTTAAGATAATTGAATGGCCCATCATGCCGTAACCACCCGGCCTGAATTTGAAACTGGTTTGGGCTCTTCATCAATATCAGATGAGATAAGGAGCTTCTTAACAAAAATAACGAAAAATTACCCTAAAAATTGTTTGCTATATTTTATAAATCTTATGACCCACTATAATATAAAATTATTTAATATGTTCACGAACCGGTAACTACAAAAAATATATAACATTCAACATTTATAATGAAATTAAATAATTTTATAAATTTCATCGATACTTGAATAAGTAAATGTTAGAAATTCAATTTAACAAAATAAAATTACAAGTGATTAATTAAATGGATAACAATAATATTTAAGTATAATTTTTATATTTTAAGAAGCATTCATATTATTTAAGTATAATTTGTATATTTTAAAAAAGCATTCATATTTTATCTGACTTATAAACTTGAAGATAAATATGTACATTTAGTTATTATTACTTTTTAAGAGATATAATATAATATATAAATTATATTTTAATTTAAATATAATTGATAAATATGTAATTAAATAATATATAAAAAATATTTGGTATGTTATTAATTGTATTTTACTTTATAAAAAAAGTATTAATAACATTCATTTATTTTAATTTAATTTAACTATAATTGAAGTTAAATTGATATATTGTTTAAACAATTTAAACAGATATTAATATTTATATCAAGAATAGTATTTATATTTAAATATATATTTTTGAATTAAAATTTTTTTTTAATAGTATTTTAATTTGAGTATAATTCTTATATTTTAATAGTATTTAAACCCTAATCCCTATCATAAACTTTAACCCATAAACATAATCCATAACCATAATCATAAACTCTAAATTATAAAGTCTCAAAGAATCTCAAATTAAATTCAAAATATTGAAAGCAAACTTTATAAACTTACTCCATGAAGAACTTGTTGGCAGCTATGCAAGAGGCTTGTGCAATTATTTATTAACTTAATCACACCTAACACCTCGACCAACCAGGGGTATTAAAAATGGATTGTCTTGGTTAATTTAATTCAACATTTTTTTTAAACATGTTATATAATCAATAACTTTCACGAGAAAACAAGCATAATATCTTAGCTCAAACATGGATAATTAACTTTAGGGTTTTCAAATAATTACATATATTTTAAGTTAACGATAATAGTCCTAAAATAAAATGACAATGAAAAATTTGAAATTCAATAAGAAAATTTGAAAAGGATCGAGAATGAAGAAAAGTGAAAATTTGATAGAAGTTTGTCTTTCATTTTAGATTCATTTCATATGTTATTGATCAGTTTTGATTCATTTATTTTCTATATGCTTGTTTCAATTATTATTGTTATTCCTTTTAATTTATCATTTGTAAAATAACCAAAAAGCACTCTAAATTGCTGTTAGTTTTCTTTTACCTTTGGATTCCTCTTCGCACATTGGGTAAAGATCTCTGTGGATCTTTTTTGTTGAGCTGTCTTTGTTTTGTGCTTTTTTTTCATTTTCCTGTTTAGTCGATATTTAGCTGTTGGCTAAGACCAAAATATTAGAAAATTGGGGAGCCCAACAACAGATAGAAAGATAACAGCGCAAAATGCTAGCAGTCGGGATACCTCCTCCTCCTCTCATAAGCTCAAGGTCACAAACTGTTGCATGTCTTCTATTCGACTTTGATTTTCCTTTACCTCGTCCCAAAAAGCTTGCGGTGGCCCATAATCACACTCGTTCGAACACCCCACTTCAAGCCATCGCTAACCTCAATGACCAAGACAACAGTGAAACATCAGGTGCGTATTTTTTCGCTAATTACTCGCTAATTATTATTAGGTGCTCAATTCTCAATGCATACTTCAATTTCGTTCATGATTAAATTCTAATTTATCATGTCTTAGTGTTGTTGCAATACAGTTTGATTGTTTTAGAATATTATTACAGCATCCACCAATGGAAGCTGCAGCTGCTAATTATGTGGTAATATATGCTAAAATATGTCAGAATAATGTTAAGGTAAAGAGCATAGTTCAATTTTTCCAATTTTCTGGTTTGAATTTAGTTTCTGGCATGCCACTTTTCTGTTCTACTTAAGCTGGAGTCTTTTTTTTTCCATTAGTTGCTACTTATCACGATCTGAGTTTTAGCCCCCCAAATGTGAAATTCTTGCTCCACTGGTTGATGTCATCCAGTAGTCTCAAGTAATATTTCATGGTTGCTTCCTGACTTATTCATGCTTAACATTTTAATGTTATGTTCCAATGCTGTTTTCTGTCATTTAAGAACATTGGTTTAAGACTACCACTTATTGGGGCTGACACTTGGCACTTGAATTTCTGTTGTGTCATGTTATCTAAAATATTTTTATCTAAACCTCTGGAAATTTGACTGAAGCTCTTCCTCTACTTTCTGTCCTTTATTTGATTGGCATATTGATTTTAGTTCTTGGGCCCACAGTTATTGCAACCAATGCTGCTTCAACACCTTCAACTATGGATTTGCCCGGAAGTTCAGATAAATTAAAAGCACAAAAATTAAAAGTTCTCGTGAAAAGAGCTGAGTCAATAAAGAAAAATGTCAGTACAAATGTACATGTACCATCCAAGGCTGATGCACGGTTTTGCAAGTCCATTCTATCTGTTAATTCTTTAAATTCACCAGCTTATGTAACACAAGATTCTGCAGAGACAAAGTCAACCAGGGCAGAAAAGGACATTAAGAGTTCCGTTACCAATTTTAAATATGATGAATTTCACGAGTTAGAACCAGATAAACCTCAAAGATCTGTTTACAAAAGAGCAGAATTGAAAACTTCATCTCACTTAGGAGGATGGGGTAATGTACGTGCTGTGTCATCTTCTCTGCAACAATGGCCTAGTGCTTCAGCTGGGAGTGACTTCTACAGTAGAAAGTCATTTAAGGATTTAGGATGCAGTGAATTTATGATTGAATCGTTAAAGAAGCAGTTTTTCCTACGCCCTTCACATATTCAGGTACTTCAGTTTCTGCTATGCCCTTTGCATGTTCAAGTGGGAGTATGATTTGTCTTGAGGTTGCTTGAAATTTGCTATGCTAAAAACTCATTTAATGAGACTTGTTTAATAGAAGAGGTGAGTTCAAACTAGACAATATTTTATTTATTTCGACTTATTAGTTGACATGTTAACAAACACTTGAACTAGCTTAAGTTGTGATAATTTAGTTTCAAATTTATAATCTATACATTTGTTGTTGTATATATAATAAAATATGCATTAAAATTTAATCATTGATGTAAAATCATAAATTTTTACATTATGTTATAATTTTACTTGTAAATCTTTTATTTTTTGAACTAAAATAATAAATAATTTATTTTATATTTATTAAGCTCATTAAGTTTTAGAAGCTCACTTTAAGCTCTTGATGCATGAAAAAATTTAGAAAGTTTCATTCAAACCCAACTCCATAAGAAAAGATTCAAGCTCAAGCTAAATAAAGCTTGTCTCGGTTTGACTCATTTATAGTTCTATATTTAAGTTAGTCTGCTTATTACCACCTTGTATAGTAAGGTAGATAATATTAATGAAATGTTAATTACATTCATGAAGTACCAAAACTATGTTATGTGGAGTAAATCATGGGGAAAATCATGAATTAAATCATGGAGCAATACAGTAACAAGTTATCTTTTTTGTTCATGTAGAGTTGTGAGAATGTGAATCACATATGCTAAATTAATACAAAATGTAGCTATTAGTTGTTGAATTTGTCAATGTAATCATCTATTTATTTTCATATAGTTGGTAGGGAGAATTATAAAAGTCTTAGGGCACATGTAATGTTTATCTATTAAGGTTGTGTCTAGTCTAATTCAAAGATTTTAAAATCTCCAAACTACATTGAACTTCAATTATTTTAAAATTAAATCTCCAAAATTATATTAAAAATAAAAAGTTTCACTTCATTTCCAATCTAATAAAGTTTGAGGATTTGGTTCTTTTAGAATTATTTAATTTAACTTAGTGTCATTACCTTTTAAAAACAATTCAAATTTTACACTAATCAATAATGTACCTCAAACATAAATTGTACAGCTTTGAAATTTTTTTGAAAGTTTAAACAAATACTTTGATAAAAATGTTTAGGCAAGTTTTATAATTTCCTCAAAGCTTAAATATCTATTACTAACAATTAATGATAAATATTTAGAGATTATAATAAATTTTAGAGAAAGTAATACAAAATAATATTTAGGTGACTAATAAATTGTATAAAAATATAAACAAATAAAGAGATACTAATAAAGTTGAAACTTATAGATAAAAAAATAACAATAACATTGTTTTTAGACTTTAAATAATAGAGTATTGATGTTATTAACAAAACTATCATGCATACGAAAGAAAATGAAAATTACTTGATAAATAATAACAAAATTGTGTTTGAATGGAAAAGGTAAACTTTATTTCAATTTTACTTGCTTAATTTTATTTTTGATTTGAAACATTTCTTTGATTAGTTTGATAAAATAATTAAAAAAAATACAAATATCCTGTATTGGTGTTGTATAGTTAAAATTATATAGCTTTTATCTATACATATATATATATAATATTATTTTAAATATATTATATTAAAAATGAAAATAAATTTGGTTCTTTTAGATCAATACAATTAAGTATGATTAAATATAATTCAATTGAGCTCTCTATTCAATTCTTTACCTAACCTCCAAAATCATACCAATTAAAGTCAATTGTACAATTTGATTCAATTTTAGTTAAAAAGTCAACACTGCAGTTTTGTTCTGCTTATTGCTTCTTGGTACTTTGATTCGGTTTAGCAAGAACAAGCACAATGCACATCCCTGTTATCTATCTCATGCAACTGGTTGATTTCAGGCAATGACATTTACACCTGTAATTGAGGGAAAAAGCTGTGTCATAGCAGACCAAAGTGGATCGGGAAAGACATTGGCATATCTTGTACCTATAATACAGCGGCTTAGGCTAGAAGAACTACAAGAACGATGTAAATCATTGTCACGTAGTCCCCAAGTACTCATAATGGTGCCAACTGCTGAGCTTGCTTCTCAGGTACTACTTCTCAATCTTATATTTTTGTGAATTCTACTATGTAATGCTTTCTTTCATTTTTCCATTTTTGGTGTGTTGTTATCCTTGGCAACTCTTATAGTGTAAAACGAATGGTACTTGGACATGATAAATCGTATTTGATTGTCCTTCATTAGCTTTTGCAGTCCATGAATTTTCAGGAGTTTGACAGAACAGATTGTAAATTGACAAAGATGACCTGGAATCTATTGCTCTGGGTTTTAAACATCTAGCACCAGCTACACATCCTGCTTAACTGATCATAGGACATGGTGTTTCCAAATATTCTGTGCAAGTAATGACGTAACTATGGTTGTGAATGCTGCTAGTTGGAACTGCAGGAAACTTCTTAAAACTTTATGCATTGTATGAGATGATGTACGACATGTAGGCTCATGAAGAATAAGGACATATTTGAGTTGCTAATTAGGCATGATTATCCAGCCCAATTGTTAAAGGTCGTTACATGTTTGCAGTGCAGATAAATGATCCCGTGCATTGTTGTGAAGTCCTATTCTGCATTTTTTCTTGATATACAAGAAAATTGTTTAAGGAATAATTTCTTTGTTTATTACCTTCAGCGGTGACAATATAGATTAAACATTTCATGGTTCACTTGAATAAGAAGGCTAAGAACCATCGATAGCAGTCCTTAGGTGATAACATGGCTGGGTCTTCTCTCGATAATGAAATTTATTAAAAGATAGATATAACATCTTAGGATGCATGGAAATTATTAACCAGATCCTAATTGATGAATAAAACATCGCATATTATATGTACTTTAACTGTATTTCAAAACAGATTCAGATGCCTCATCATTTGCATCCTTTATAGCTATTGCTTAAAGTATATGCAATTGTTGCAGGTTTTGAATAACTGTCGATCATTGTCAAAATGTGGGGTTCCATTTCGGTCTATGGCAGTGACTGGTGGATTTTCTCAGAGAACTCAAATGGAAAATCTAGAACAAGGTGTTGACGTTCTAATAGTGACACCTGGTCGTTTCATGTTTCTAGCTAAAGAAGGATTCTTGAAGTTATTACATCTGAAATGGTAAATTCATCTAAGTATGGTATTGCATCTTCTATGATATGATTAGCTTTAAGGAACTCCCATATCCTTTTATGACCAAAAAAGTAAAATCTTCCCTTATTTTCTTAACGTTTTGCGTTCCCCTTTCTTCTGTAGTTAAGTACTAAATGTGTAAGAAGTAGCAACCTTATTACTATCATTACTTTTCATTGTTCTTTCAAGCCTGTGGAAAACGTTCATTATAAGTAACTTTTCACAACGTAGTTTACTGTAAAATCCAAAATCTTTGAGTGGTATATTTTTTCAACCAAATACTCGACATCAATACAGTAGTTCAAACCTTGGATTTAGTGTCCTCTAAATAGTAGTCATCTTGTTACAAGAACGGGATAGTTTATTTTTAGGCTCTCTTAATAAGAGAATTTCCAAATAAATATACTCCGAACGAAACAACAAATATCTTTGTAATTAAAATACCAGAAACCAACATCAAACAAAACACAAAATTTGTTTTACATGCATAAATCCTTCCTAGAATAGGAAATTTTATTCTAAGAAACAAAGAACCTAAAATAGGAAGAGGTATCTACGACATTGCAGAAATAAATTCTCAAAAATTATGCAATTTGAAAGTAAATCTACTCTGAAAAAGTAACCAATGGCAAATAGGAAGTGGACAAGCAATGAATATGACTCCTAGGAAATTGAAATACTGGAAATCAAGGTATCATGTCCCCGTAAACAATGCGTACCACTAGATTCCAATAAACAGACAAATAAAAAATAGATTTTACTGTGGCATGGCTTTTATTTGCAAATAAAGAAAATATGAAGAGAATGAAAATGATATTCGTGTTTTTTGAATTTCCAAGGACTTTGGAAATTGATATTTCATTTCAATTTTGTGTTATGCATACGATCTGAAGCTTGGTGGTTTAATTCACCTTCTACATACTAGTTTTGCTGTTTTGCTAATCTTTGAACACCTAATGTGTGAACTATATCTTTTTTTTTTTTTTGCAGCAAACTATATGGTAGTTTAGTCACCAAAGTTTCTTGTTTTCTTTGTTTGTATATTTTTGTTAGTCATATTCTTTCAAGTTTCAATCCTAACGTTAGACATGAACCTCATGTCTCAGTGTTGTTCTGGATGAGGTAGATATACTTTTTAATGATGAAGAATTTGAGGTTGCACTGGAAAGCTTAACAAATTATTCACCGGGTGTACAATATCTGTTAGTGACTGCAACTTTGCCTGTACTTGTGTATAACAAGCTTACTGAGATCTTTCCTGATTGTCGAGTGATCATGGGACCTGGTATGCATCGTACAAGTGCAAGGCTTGAAGAGGTTGGTTTTTCAAGCTTATTTAGATCTTCACTTATTAGGGTGTCATTCCCCTAGCCCCTGAATCAATGATGTTATTTATTAATTATTCTTTTCAATGTTATCCTTGTTGCATTTTTCACTTTCATATTGTATCTTTTTCTTATTATGTTTTCCTTCTTGGTTATAGGTAAAATATAGTTTAGATAATTATAATTGTTTATACTAGAATAGGAATTGTTAAAAAAAATTTCATCCTTGTGCATTGATCTGAAAGGAAAAGATACATGAAGCATAACAAAGCATATTAGATCATGTGTCCTTTGTCCTAGGTATTAAAAGCTTTTAGTAAACTTGAAGGCGTTTGGATAATTTTATGCAGTATCAGAAGTAACCAAATTTTTGCATGTGTAGGTTCTTGTAGATTGCAGCGGAGAAATTGGCACAGATAGGACCCCGGAAACAGCATTTCTTAATAAGAAATCTGCTCTCTTGCAAATCATAGAGCAAAGAGCCGTTGGGAAGACCATTGTTTTCTGTAACAAGGTAAGTTGAGCTTCGTGTGAATAAACCAAAAATATGTTGTCAATTACTTGCAAGATATCGTTGCTTACAAAAGTGCTGTAAGATAAATATAATGAAAAATGGTTTGTTAAAAATACCAGGTGTTAATGAAAAGAGAAAAAAAGATTTCAAAGTTTAAATAAAAGAAGTTAATGAAAACAATAAAAAGAAAAGGAAAATGGAAAAAAAAAAAGAATGAAAGTAAGAATTGAACCAGTTTAAATGTAAACGTATGGAGATAAAAACTAAAGAAACAAAAACATTTGATTGATTAATATAATTACTTTCATTTCTTTTCTTTACGACATCAATCTCCTATTTTTTCGTTCAGAACTTTTTCATTTTTGCACTCTCTACTCTCTTTTCTTTTATTTTTAGCCTACGTCCAACCTTTAATTTGCATGCCCAAGCTCTTACTACAGCCAACAGCATTTTCTTTTTCTTTTTTTGTTTTTTTGGATTGGAGAGGCCTAATGCTACGATTAATTAAATAAAGCTATGTTGATTCAACTGTTTGGTACCAATCTTTGATTTTTTTGTGCAATCTAGTAGTTATTAGTATTGTTTGAGCTAGCCTCTTTGACTGTTTTATGTACAATCTACTAGTTATTACTGTTATTTGAGCTAGTTATTAATTAGGATTTGCTGTTCTTGTTTTATTTTTAAAATATTTTTGGGCCTCGGTTTATGAGTCACATGTCTTTGCCTTCGCCTTCGCCTAGCCGAAACAGCTTGGTGCTTTGCTAAGCATTGTGCCATTACTGACCATAACTGCTCAACATAATATTTTGCATCCTAAATTTACAGATTGAGACTTGCAGAAGAGTGGAGAACATTTTAAAACGTTTTGATAGAAAAGGAGCAAGTGTACGGGTTCTTCCGTTCCACTCCGCTTTGACACAACAATCGAGGCTTGCAAACATGAAGGAGTTCATGTGTTCCAGAACCGAGAAGTGCTCGCTATTTTTGGTTTGTACTGATAGGTATGGTGGTTATTCCCTGTATATTCTTGGTTTTGATCTGCCTAGGATGATTGCTAGCAAGCGAACAGGGTTTTTCATTCAAAGTTCCAAGCCTAACATATCACGAATTTGATGACAGAGCATCGCGTGGAATTGATTTTACGAGTGTGGATCATGTTATTCTGTTTGACTTTCCTCGTGATCCAAGTGAATACGTGAGACGTGTAGGAAGAACTGCTAGAGGTGCGAAAGGAAAAGGTAGGGCATTTATCTTTGTGGTTGGGAAGCAAGTATCCCTTGCACATAAGATAATAGAGAGAAGTCAAAAAGGACACCCACTGCATGATGTGCCTTCGGCATATGAGTTTATGAGTTAAATATTACATGTTCGAACAAAGTAGTTAATGGTACATCATATTATGAATTCAATTAGTTTTTCTGTAGATATTCCTATTTCTGGCATCTTTTCCTGGTACTGAAAGCAGTTGAATTGCAAAAGGAATTTAGTTAAATAATATATATATGCATGTATGTATATATGCATCATCACAAGCATTTTGGCAGTGAATTTTCTTTGCTAGCCATAAATTCGACCGTTACAAACCGGTTTTTCTTTGACTTTTTACAAAAATACGGGAAAAAGTTGGAATTATTTATAAAAATATAAAAGTTAACAAAAATTATAAAGAAATGTTTAGACAGTATGGATGTTTCAAAATTTCATGATTATATGAATTTTTATGATAATTGATTGTTTTTTCACATGTTTACAATTACTCGACTTTTTTCCAAGTTGATAATAATCTCTCATCAGGTATCAGTTTATCTTATAAATTATAACTTCTCAAATTTTTTTCTTTTAGACTTGAGTTTGTTAACTTGGATCAAGCCATTTCGATTATTCTTCTTCCTTATCTTCTATAGCATTGAATTTTAATTTTTTAATTTATATTTTATTTCTTAATTTGGTTTCTTATATACTTCAACAAAAATGTAAGAAATCTTTTATTTTTATAAAATTTTTCATCAAAATTATGTTTATTATTTTGCTTTAAAGCACTTTTTTCTTTTTATTTTAATTTTTAAAAATGTTTGTATTATTTACTCAACATTTATTTTTTATACTTCACAAATTTTTATAATAAAGTGAATAAATTTTAATAAGCATTTTATATTCCTTCAATTAGATAATAAGTAAACTATTAGTAACTATTTATAAATTAATTTAATGTTTTTTATTTTTTATTTTAATAAATTATAAGTTTTATTTTTATTTTTTATATTCAATATTTTATAAAAATTTATGATGCATAAATATATTTATAAATAAGTTCAAATAAATTTTTTATGATCTTTTAATAAACATTTTATAATCCTATATTAATCCTCAAATAAAATGAAAACAACCTAATTTATCAAAAATTTAAAAAAGTCAAAATAAATAATATAAAAAATTTATAGTAATTTAATGAATAAATATCTACATCCCAAGCAATTACTTATGTTTTCACTAATATTTCAACAAAAATTACAACTCTATGGTTATAATTATAAAACACAACTCAACTATTTTCCTCAAAACTCACAATAAACTATTATAATTGATATTTATATAAAACATCATTGAACCTAAATCCCTTTCTATCTCCTAAAATATAACTTACAAATCTTTTTTTATATAACCTAAAAACATTTTTTAATGGATTTATAACTCGATAATTTTAAAAATACATAAAAATGAACTTAAGATGAAAATATAAATAAATAATGATCAAATATTGAATTTTTACATTCAAAAAAGTAAATCCATATAGATATGAAGTTTTTTTGATTGTGCGTTTAATGCAAAAAATCATTTTATAATATTTTAAAATATTATTAAAAAAGTTGTATGTAAAAAATATATGGTGAGATATGTAAGTGATATGATCGTATTATAATCTAAACCAGTGAGATATCTATATGATTGTACCATTACATTTTACCTAAATTTGAAATTTCATTTTTTGACAATTATAAAACTATGACATGTAATACTTTATTAATAATATAAATATGATTTGTTGACATCAAAACTCTAAAGTTGAACATAAATTATTAATAATTTTTTATGATGTTAATTTTGTGTTTAATATTTAATATTTTTTTATTTAGATAAAATATATATTTTAATTTTTATATTTAAGAATTTATTATTAAAAAATAAGATTTTATAATTTTTTATAATCATTTAGTAAATCATAAATAAATTATTTATAATTTTTTATTAAATTAGTTAAATTTACAAATATTTTACACCAAATAATGTATTTTCAAATATTTATATTTATATGTTTAATTAAAAATATATATTTCATAATGTTATAAATCCAACAAATCTTAATGAATGATATTAATTGATGGATACCAATCATCTATAACCTTTAAAAAATCAATATTTTATATTGATTAGTTGAATGGCCTGAATGGAAGCATATTCGATATTTTAGTAGCTAATTAGGTTTCTATCATATTAATTTTAGACATTTTTATATTATTAGTGTGTCTTGTATTACTATTATTATTATTTGTTAGAATCTACATGCTTATGCAGTAAAAAAATGGATGGTATAGATGTATTTTACATAATATTAAGAATAATAATGGTAATAATAAATTATTATTATATTTTAAATAAAATTTAATAATATAGATAATTAAATTAAATCTAAATTTATAATTAAAAATTCAAAGTATATTATATGTATTTAAGTTATCAATATCATAGAAATAAAATGATGTGAGAATGATATAAAAAATAGAATAAAAAAGCAAAAAAAATTATGATATTTTAAAAAGTTAAAAGTAAAAGAATTTGATATTTATGTGAATAATATGATTTAAACAAGTTTTTTTATTAATATATATATAAATTTTACTTAAAATTAAATATGAGATATTATCATAATATAGTAAAGTAACAAAAATTATATTGAAATAAATTTTTATAAATATGAATTATGATTAATATGTAATGCATATCATTAAAACGCACAAGATGATTTACAATTCAAGGAGTGATAAGCAAGAAATAAAGTCTAACATGGAGATATTGAACAGCGAGAAGTTTAAAATAATGATGTGAATAAGAAAGTATAGACCAGAGAGGAACTGTCTCGTTTCTTCTCTCGTTAAGTCGTCGGCCATCGTTCGGATTTTGTTTTACATGGGAGCTCACTCTTTGTTTAGGTCAATGCAAAACCCTAATCAAATTCTAAGTTGAATGCCTTGCTATTAATTTACAATGATGACAGCCTCTTCACTGGTAGGGTTTTTATTTTTTTTTATTTTTGTCACTCGATATTCACGTCCTTTCTCATGAATAATCTCTGGATTTTACCTCCCTCGCAACTTTGATTTTGTTGCAGGTAAAGCTGTGCTACTAGTTAACTGCTGTAAATATTCACTTTTCCATGTCTTACTTCTTTTTTGTTTGTTATTCTCATTATATTTACCTTTGTTTTATCTCTGCACCTTCCATTCCCTTTACCCGCCCGATACTGTGTTTGTGTGATGCGCATGGGGGTTTTACTCGTTTCTTATTTTCCCCTTCCGTTGTTCGAGGAATGCATCGAAAGAATACTAATTTCACTAGATTGTATGTAGCATTTCACTGGGAGAAATTGCCTTCGATAATATTAGCTGTAGAATTCTGATTACTATGTTGTATTGGTCTTCCTTTTGTTTCTGGTATCTGGTTGGTATTTCATTTATCCAAATTGGTTTATATGTTAGGGTTGGAATGATGTACAGAATGCGTTGCCGTTGGGATCATTTATCCTGTCAACCAAGACTTATGTAAACTTCCATTCCTCTGAACTATAAGATATTGGCTTTGCTCTTCACCTGATTTCCAGCTGAATATGGCTTATCGTCAATTTCATTAGCGTTCTATTGTAATTGAAATCAAATTCTAATTGCTGTCTTTTTCAACGTAAATTCCCTTTTTTGGTTACTTTACTTTTGAATTGGCAGATCAAACTGATGTCTTGACTCGGTAATTGTTGTTCAGTTCCAGCATGTGGATTATCTCTCTGATTTTTTTGCCCTGACTTGCAGAAGTTGCTGTTCTATTTCAAGTAACTAGTTTTCTGGCTAAATTTCAAGGCAGCACATAGATCGGGTGAGTTTTATATATGTCATATTGATGTTAAAGTCCTTTTTTTTTATTTCCTTATCCATGAAATATGCAGCTATAAGTTCTGGTTTGCTTTCATTTAAAAATTCTTCCACTACTGAAGGGAAAATCAATTCATTTGAAAGAAGATACACCATTCAACTTCATTTGCTACAATGGACCCTATAGATATCAGTTCTGATAGTGATGTGATTATAGAAGATGATGATGACTTTGAGCTTGAGGCATCACCTGTAAGAGGATCCGTGGATTCCAGGGTCCTGCCATCTTGGGCTGCAACATCTGGCAACAACTCAGGGAGTACGGGTTAGACTTCCCTTTTTTCTCTTCTTTTTGTCTAATTATCAATATCTAAAAATGAAAGTGCTGATGCCATGCTATTCTTACTGGGTCTTTTGTTGGCTGTACCTCACCTAGTTGCAAAATGGAAGGCATATGAATTGCTGTTTCGCTAATCATGGGGCACTAATTAAATTTGCAGGCTATATCAAGCAAAATCAAAAAGTCACTTCTCCAAAAAGACCACAGGCTTCTGATGGGAGCTCATCAAATTGGCACACTTCCCAAGCAGATGAATCTCTGTATGTTACAGGGAATGGGAGTATGGATCTGCCTTGGACTGTCAATTCCCGGATTGCAAATGCTTCTGGTACGGAATATGAGAAAATTTCATCTCACCAGGCTTTAAAGAGGACCCTTCCACCTACTCTTGATCGATCTTCAATCAATGGTAAATTGAACAGCTTAGCAGACGGTGTTAGCAGCAGCCAAACTCGTGATATTTATGGAAATAAATACCATTCAGCCGGGCCTGGTTCAAGTCATAGCAAGGGCTATATGAGTGACTTCTATGGCAGGGGCAATTATGAAGATGTATATGACAATAATGGAAGGACACTACCTCCAACCCTGATGCATATGAAGCCTAGTTCTTCTGCACAATTTGGTTCAAGTGATCCTGCATACCGGCCCATGCCTAGTGAAGAGGGAGTTCCTGGGAGTGACGAGAGACTAATTTATCAAGCAGCATTACAGGTACTTCTTGGAGTTGACTATTGCAACGTGATCAAATTTGTTTTGATCTTTCCAATGGTCTGAATTGTTTCTGTCTTGGTGATATTCAAATTAGATCGTTAATTAACACTCTTTCTCTCTTAACTGCACGCATTTCTTTTTATTCATTGTAGCAGTCCATATATCAAAAGGGTCTTCACAACCTCCATATAATGTAGCAGCTTTGATGATTTTTCCTAGTCAATCATCATATTGTTTTGATATCAGTGCTAGAAATGCACTTCTTTACATTCACTCATGCAACACCTTTTATATCCGTGTGTGGCTTTAGGGGATTACTGGTCCATGTTGTCTACACATGCTTGAAGATTTAGTACTATTAGAAATATACTTTTATGTCTTTTTCCATAGATCCTTGACTCATACTCATTCAGTTGAATAGATTGATCCAGTTAATCAAAATTATGTTTGCTAATTTCATAATCCAATTTTTTCAATTAGAAATTAAGAGAAAAAATGAATACAAGCCATTAGGTTGACTTGAGTTGAAACAACGTAATAGGTTTCATTTCTAAATTCTAGAGAATTTAATGTTTATACAATTTTAAGTTCCAATTTTGACAGACCTTGATTCTTAGGATCTCAATCAACCAAAAGTTGAAGCTACTCTACCTGATGGTCTTTTGTCCGTGCCTCTTCTAAGACACCAGGTCTTCTCGTTAATCTGATAAACTTTGTTCTTTGATTTTGATGGGACATTGTTTTACTTACACTAGTTTTACTTGGCAGAAGATTGCATTGGCATGGATGCTTCAGAAGGAAACAAGAAGTCTGCATTGTCTAGGAGGCATTTTGGCAGATGATCAGGTTAGTTATTTATAAATCTAGTTGAGTTTTCATCAATATCTTACTAGATTTTTCTTTTTTTAGTTTTAACCTGTATTTTTACCTAAGTTAATAATCTGCAATTTCAGGGTCTTGGTAAAACTGTCTCAATGATTGCCCTCATACAGATGCAGAAATCTCTGCAATCAAAATCAAAATCAGAACATGAATCCAACAAAAAATCTGAAGCATTAAATTTAGATGATGATGATGAGAATGTTTGTCCTGGTTTGGATGAAGCAAAGAAAAATGGGGAATCTGATGATATCAAAAATGCTCCAGAAGCTAGTACTTCTACACGGGTGTTTAAGAGAAAGAGGCCAGCTGCTGGTACACTGGTTGTGTGTCCAGCAAGTGTTCTTCGGCAATGGGCCAGGGAATTGGATGATAAAGTTGCAGATGAAGCGAAACTTACTTTCGTCATTTACCATGGTGGCAGTCGAACAAAGGATCCTGTTGAATTGGCAAAGTTTGATGTGGTTCTGACGACTTATTCCATTGTTACAAATGAAGTCCCAAAACAACCTTTGGTAAACGAGGATGAGGCAGAGGAGAAGGATTGGGAGAAGTATGGGTTGGCTTCTGAATTTTCAGTTAATAAGAAGAAGAAGACAACTGCTGTTAGTAAGAAGAAAAAAAGGGGTAGGAAGGGGATGGACAGTTCCTCAAATGATTATGTTATTGGTCCACTTGCTAGGGTTGGTTGGTCTAGGGTGATACTTGATGAAGCACAAACAATAAAAAATCATCGAACTCAAGTTGCTAGAGCTTGCTGCAGCCTTCGTGCCAAAACAAGATGGTGCTTATCAGGAACACCTATTCAGAATGCTATTGATGATCTGTATAGCTACTTCAGGTTTCTCAGATATGATCCTTATGCTGTGTATAAATCTTTTTATACCACCATAAAAGTTCCAATATCTAGAAACTCAATTCAAGGTTACAAGAAGCTACAAGCTGTTCTTAGGGCAGTAATGCTGCGTCGTACAAAAGGTTCTTTCCTTCTTTTCTTTGTTTGAGTGGATTTTGATCTTTAACTTTTCTTTTGTGCTTGTTTTGAATGTTGATCATGCCCATGTGCTTCTTTGTGCCATACAGATCATTCTTGGAGTCTGATTTGTTTTCTGTTTTTCTCTGCATGTATGTTGCTCTTCACTGGTAATCCTTTCAGGTTAAGGAATGTATATGAGTCATGAAATTAGAAAATACATATGTGGGGATCATCCGCTCCTGCTTGTTTTCTTATAAATTCTATTGTTTGGCTGTTTTACCTAATTAAATGTTATTTAAACATGAAAGTTGCAGTTGCATGTTAGCTACCGTTTGATGTGCATCATTTGTACATGTGATATAGGAACATTGATTAATGGGGAGCCCATTATCAAACTACCACCAAAATCAATTTGCTTGAGAAAGGTAGACTTTTCAACTGAGGAAAGGGCTTTCTACACCAGGCTAGAAGCTGACTCACGCTCTAAATTCAAGGTGTGTTTCTGTAAGATTTTTTCTCATGCAGGAATTGGATAATCAGTATATACCCGTGATTTTCTTAACAGAGAATTCATTTTTCCTTTGCATTCCAACAACACAATGACTTCTAGTGTGGAGATCAATTCAGCAGAAAATGATTTTCTTATAAAATGTTGTTTCCAGAAAGTATTTTCTACAGCTAAGTTATTTATTTGATACATATTGGGCCTAGTTCAGATATCCTTTCGCTAATATACTAAAGAAATGTTATGGTGCTAGAATGCCTTCCAAGCACAATGGTCAGGATGAATCATAGAGTGTGTTTTCATGCTATGCACAGGGAGAAGACCTTTATGAGATCCTGTGAAAGATTGAAATTTTGCTCATATATAATCTTCTCTAACTCTTCATATATCTGTAAGTTGTTTGTTTGTACTTACAGGCTTATGCTGCTGCTGGCACAGTGAACCAAAACTATGCAAACATTCTTTTGATGCTTTTGCGACTTCGTCAGGCTTGTGACCACCCTCTTCTGGTCAAAGGTTTTAATTCCGACTCTTTTGGAAAAGTTTCTTCAGAAATGGCAAAGAAACTTCCTTATGATATGGTGTTTAATCTTCTAAGTTGCTTGGCAACTTCCTCTGCCATCTGTTGTGCTTGCAATGTGAGTATCTTAAGAGTTCGCCTTTCCTTTTAAGCTGGCATTGTTAACTTAGCTAATGCCATCTAAAGCAAGCGTAGCTGTGTCCACTTAATACTGAAACACTGATGCGATAATTTACAGGAAATTTCTATACCATTATGTTTCCTGTCTTGGTGGTATCTTTTGCCAGATTTATTTCTCGAAGCCTTACTGTCCTACTCAATGATTACTGTGTCATGGGTTGCCATGTGGCATCTGATGACAATTAACTGACCTTTCAAGTCGTGATTCTGTTCAGGATCCACCTGAGGACCCTGTTGTTACCATGTGTGGCCATGTTTTCTGCTACCAATGTGTATCTGAGTACTTGACTGGAGATGATAATATGTGCCCTGCTCGTGGCTGTAAAGAACTACTCGGTTCTGATGTTGTTTTTTCTGAAGCTACTCTTAGCAGTTGTATAGCTGATGATCTTGATGCTGGTTCCAAGCATTCAGAATTTAATGAAAGACCAATGGTCCTGCAGAATGAGTATAGCTCATCAAAAATCAGAGCTGTTCTTGAAATTCTTCAGTCTCATTGTCAAGTAAAGAGTCCAGGCTTGGAGCTAGATGGTCCCTCTGGATATACTGTTCAATCAAGCTCTTCAGTTGAAGGACCAATAAAGTCCATTGTTTTCTCACAATGGACGAGCATGTTGGACTTGGTTGAGTTTTCGCTGAATCAGTACTGCATACAGTATAGGAGGTTCGATGGAACAATGACTCTGGCTGCAAGAGACAGGGCTATTAAAGATTTCTACTCTGATCCTGAGGTTTGATCCTTTCATTTTTCCATGCCTTGGAATGTTCAAACTATAAACTTGTTTTCTCAAGAACAAACATGGTAATTAGTGGTAGGGTATTTCAATTAAGAAAGTACCATGTTAGACACTTTAATTAGGCCTAATAACAGTTTAAAAGTGCTGAATGTTACTTTGTGCGTTTTAAAGTTGTCAAAAATAAGACAGATCCCAAAAATGGGTGCATTTTGGCCAATTTTCAGATTGGTTCAAATTACTGGGTATGTAGGTTTCCAATTTCCATGGTATTCAATATAAAATCTATCTTACATTTCTTTTTGACATTATTTCACTAGATATATTGATGTTTTTTGATATTTTCTGATTTTTTTTGAACATTTCAATTATTTCAAATAGTATTAGATTGGTTTTAACTAAATTTATAAAGTTCAACAGACTTAAATAATCTAATTAGTATGAAATAAACATGACTCTTTTTTATTTAAAAATAATGATAATTGTAGAACTATTACTAATTTTGTATGTCAGTTTATTTGAATTTTACACTTTATTACATTTCAATTTTATGATTCTCATAAACCATTTTTATATAATATTTTATAATATTATAGAAGAATTAAAAGTCTAGAAATCATAAATAAAATAAAAGTTTGAATCACACTTATAGTGCCATTCATTAAAGTATAAATATATCTAAAATAAATGAAAAATCTGTTAAGATATAACTAAAATATAAATAAAAATTTGAAAATGATAGGTTAAAAAGATTTTAGGGTGTATAAATGAAATAATAACTTTTAATTAAAAATAATAATAACATGATTTCTTTGATATTTCCATCTATGTATTGATATCTATATTTTAATAATGTTGATGTGTAAATTAAAATTGATATTAAAGACATTATTGGTCTTGATCAGGTCTGGTTTGAGTGAGATTTGAATTGAACATGTATGTGTTTGACCTTTTCATGTTTTCATCGTCCACCTTTTGATTATGATGGGAGAATCCAACTATCTCAATTGCTAATTTCTCAGGTTGATAATATTTCGATAGTAGATTCCTCCTGCCTTTATCTCGATGTTGCTTTGGCCATCTAAATGATTGAAAATTAATTTCAGGTGACTGTCATGCTAATGTCACTTAAAGCAGGAAACCTTGGGTTGAACATGGTAGCTGCATGTAATGTTATTCTTCTGGACCTTTGGTGGAATCCAACTACTGAGGATCAGGCTGTTGATCGGGCACATAGAATTGGTCAGACTCGTCCTGTTACTGTAACTCGACTCACTGTTAAAGACACAGTAGAGGATAGAATATTGGCTCTGCAGGTATTATTTCATATGTGGTCGTGTCTCTTTCTAGAAAAGAATGATAAATCGTCATTCTTATTAAGTTGGTGTGTCATAGAGGTTTTTCTTCCAAATGTAAGAAATATTGATATCTTTCTTTGCTGCTGTATTTGTAGGAAGAGAAGAGAAGAATGGTTGCATCTGCGTTTGGTGAAGATTCAAGTGGAAGCTCAGTTACTCGTCTGACAGTTGAGGATCTTAAGTATCTATTTATGGGACGGAGTGCTCCATAAGTTCAATGTAAGTTTAATTAGGAAAAATGGTGAGGAAGTTAACAGGGTTTTTGACCATTAAGGATACAGAAGGGAATCAGCTGCTGCACTTGCGTGACCTGCCTGCCTTGATTGTGGCACATTTTGGAATTACTGGGGGTCGCTATAATCTTGGGCGGTGCTTGTTAATTCTAGTGATTTAAGGCCCAACAAGGCATTTTTGTTTTAGTCAAGTGCGGAGGAAATCGAAATCAAGCCCGAGTCACCTGTAAATTTCTTGATTACTCTCAGTCATATATGAGAACAATTAGTTTGTCTGGTCAATGTTTCTTGCTATTATGAATGTAATGTGCATGCAAAATTCCATGCTTTTTTGATGTTTGGATTTGAAGGTCAAGTCAGAGATGAAAGTTTATTTCAGTCGGTTCTTAGTTGGTCGTGTTTTCATCTACAGAAAACTTGTCCAACTTAAACTGCAAGACAGTCCTGAGAGTGAAGGCCAAGTGGGTATAAACTATGGTGGATTGGTCTTGGTTGACAACTCCGTTCTATTCTGTCCTTCAAGGTAACCTTACTCGTTTTAGTTTCGTGTTTATAGCTGTACTTGTGATATCTGAAAGGCGAAGGAGGTTCGTAGGTTGGAAAGTGTGTCCATGTAATCAAATGGCTTTTCAGACGGACTATCTTACTAAATGAAGAGGTTGGGATGTAAATGAATCAGTTCATAATCGAAAATAATTGCAATTCGAGCTGAATTCAAATAGATAGATACTTAACTACTTATGAGTGCTATTTGTCTTGTCTTTTTTTCTGATGAAATGAATCACAACTATACCTTGATAAAGTTGCAGAGAACTTTAAAGCAAAAAGGTGTTAAGAGGAGACGCATGACAATAATTGAAGCGACCGTGTTGCAGCCGTATACAATAAAATGCTTTGCAAAATCAATCCATCTGTCTTTGCGTTTAGTTTGATCCAAAACCTCAATCCATCTACCTAAACCAGCTATGTGTTACGGTTTCTTTCTTTTACAGGTTGAAGGACTCAAATGCTGATAAAGTTGTTGCATTCTTATGGAATAAATGAGGTTCAGAAACTTAATTTGTTAGCACATAAATAGATTGTGATCCAGCTATGTATCGTATGTTTGGTTATTTTCCTAACTGAATATACAAATTCTCATCACTAATTCTTAGATTACTAAATTATCCTCTTAGCCATTATTTCTCGACCAAAGAACATAATTTATAGAATACTAATGCACGTCTTTAATTTGAATTAAGGTTGTTGGAATTGTATTGAAAAAATGTCATGCGATGTATGAGTTCGTCAGTAATTAAACAATAGAACTTAAAATATCGTACGGTTTTCTACAACTTTTTAATTAAATCTTATATTATGTAGATTATATAACACGGCCACTCTTTACATCCAATCCAAAAGCTAGTTTGTCCAAGAACAAAAATCAACAGGTAATGATAACAATTAATTTCATAACGAGAGCAAAATCACAAAAAACAAAAATCTATTATTTTACCTTCTTTGTGCTGGCCATTCAAAAGAGAAGTTAAAGTTATATCAATTTTCATCATTTGGTAATTAAAAAAACAAGAAGTAAGTCAAGGAAAATTTAAACGAAATTCTCGCTTATTTTTTCTACAAGTTAAATGATTAAAATTACGGTAAAGTAATTTTGTTCTTTAAACAATAATAAAAATAAAAATGTAAGTTTGTTTCATGTCTTGGGATGTTCTTAAAATAACCGTAAAGGATATCTATCTTTATTTTATTTGACTTGAAAATAACATATAATAAATATTAATTTAATATCAATTATATTATAATAACAAGAGCGAATAAGAGAATTTATGGTGCTATTTTTTTTCCAATTTTTATAAAAATTAATTTTTATCTAAACAAATTGATTCAAGTGAAATACAAATATTAATTTTTACTATCTAAAATAAATATAAAAATTAAAATAATAATAATTTTAATTTATAAAATTAATTTTTATCTAATTTTACATAAAATAAAATAAAAATAAAAAATTAAATAATAATAATTTTAATTTATAAACAACTAAATTTATTCTAATATTGTAAAAAATCATAACAGAAAAAATCAATTTTTATTTAATTTTATATAAAATAAAATTAATATTTTAATTTATAAAATTAATTTTTGATGAATTATATATAAATAATAATAGTTTTAACTTACAAAGTTAATTCTAACTAATTTTATATAAAATAATAATAATTTTAATTATGAAACTAAAATTTATAAATTAATTTTTAATTTATAAAATCAATTTATACATAATTCTAAATGAAATAAAATAAATATAAAAATTAAATAACAATTATTTTAATTTATAAAATTAAAATTAATTTTTATCTTATTTTATATAAAAATTAATTTTTATCTAAGAAATTTTATTTAAATTTAAATATAAATTAATTTTTATCTATTTAAAATAAATATAAAATATATAATAATAATAATAATAATAATAATAATATTTTTATCTAAAAATATTATTCAAATTCAAATAAAATATTTTACCTACCTAAATTATTATAAAAAATTAAATAATAATTGAAATTCTCAAAAATGACAACAATAACTATAATTAGGAGAGTAGAGAAAATCAAAAGAATAATAAAAAATTTTATAATGTTTGGATCAATAAATATTTATATCCAGCTACTCAAGTAACTTATTTAAATTTTCATTAATTAAATCTTTAATTACAACAAAATTCTTTAATCTAAAAATAAAATTTTAATATTTTCTCAAGATTCATGCTAAAATCCCTATAATATGATTTTCAAAATTTACATACAACCTCAATTCAATCTCACTTCTTTCATATATTTCAAACCATAACCAAAAAAACTTAAAAACCTTTTATAAATAATTTACACATCAAAATTTCAAAAAATATACAAATGAAATCATAAATACATTTTAAGAAAAAAATATAAATAATTGATGATCAATAATTAAATTTTTGCCTTCAATAATTAAATTCTTACCTTAATAAGATTAATTCATATTAATTTATAATCTTTATAGTAAAAAGAGATGCTGCATTTAATACAAAATTACATATTATGATGTTGGATAAATCTTTTAGGTCCTTTGTGCGTTTTTATCTTCTATGACAACTTTTCCTTTATAGGTAAAAGGTCTTTTTGTTGTTCTTTCGAGTTCTATGCTACGCCTCTGAAGTTGGAATGCAATTGGACCATTATTCTGCAGGGGGGTCCTGTGAAAATGACACATTCTATGATAATACTTGAGCTTAGAAATTTTTCTGACACCTTATGATGCCTGGTATATTTCTGCAAACTTTAAGGACTAGGTAAAGTATGCTAAAACTGATTTGTTATTGAGTTGCATAATTTCGCAATTCAATGCCTTTTCTTTAACTTGATTGTCGATGGTTGAAGTGTAGATATGATTACATCCAAGTGTTGGTTTTAAGTTTTCGACCACCTTTTAGAATGCCTTCTCTGATATGTGACTGGTTTTACCTGATTGGTAGATTGTTGCCACTCATTAGGTTAACTCCTTAATCTGGCATTTTGCACTTGTCGCTACATGTATTCATGGATGATTTTTACATGAATTCAACAAAATTCATACTAATGTTAACTTATACAAAGTGCTTTTAAAATTGAACAATTTTGACCTCTACATATCATAGCAGGGTTGCATATCCATTACTGCTAATTCTGACAACATTTTAGGAAAATTTTAGCTTGAAATCATCAAAGTTATGTGGAAATGACAACCTATATTTTAGCAGATCCATTTTTGACGTTTTTTCTTTCAAAATTTAGAAGGGTTCTGGCCTTGTACTTCTCATTTGGTTTACCGTCAGCATTTGGGAGCACATATTTCAGGAGAAAATATAATATGTCTGGTTATCTAAATTTTTTCATTGCAAGATGATGATAGCCGTTTACTTGTTTTTTTTTTTATTATTTTTCTTTTGGGGTCCATGAATGGGTGGGTTGAGGGGTTGTAGCATAAGAAACATTGGAGTGAATGAGTAGCTTCGAGTGCCATGGCTTTGAACCACTAACAGACTGTACATTTGCTGGTTTTGGTGTAACTGCCAATTCTAAACTAAATTTTGTGAAAGTGGAAAATGAGTAGCAGAAAATTTATCATCCTTCCATGCATGCTTAACCATGCAGCCGAGTACATGCAATGTTGTAGACGTTCTAATGTGTCATCTTTAGCTCATCAACTTTTGTTATTTGTTATATAGTCTAAAGATGATACATGGTGTGATAAGTTTGCTTAATAATCAACTCACATTGGTTTAATATTAGGTGTTTGTATGCTTATGCAGTTATCATCCTTGGTTTCCCAAAGTGTAGGACTAATAAATGATACAGTTCTGATATTCGCCTTTCTTCCAAATCGGATACTGCGTTCCTGTTCTTGTAGGTACTTCCAGGGTGTGTTTGTGAGTTGGTATGGCATGGTCAATGTTTTTACATTCACAAACCTTGAGTTTTGATGCTTCACATCAACGTTTTTAGCTTGTAAACGGCCTGCCTTTTCATGAACCCGACGAGGGAAAAGAACTGGGGTTTGCTGTTGAGTTCTTTTGTTTTTTTATTTCACCAAGTGAGATTATTGGACTAATAAGGGCTATTGTCTTGACAGAAGGGTTTTTAATTTTCTGGGTTAAGGGCTATTGTCTTGACAGAAGGGTTTTTAATTTTCTGGGTTTTGTTTAAGTAGAGATAGTCTTTTACTATGGCTATTGGTTTGATGAACCAGTAAAGTAGCATACTGAAATCCAATTAACACTATTTATTTCGATATCCTTTGACCACAGGTTATTTCTTCTTGGTTTGAACAAATACGGGAAAGGTGATTGGCGAAGTATTTCCAGAAACTTTGTGGTAACAAGAACACCTTCACAAGTGGCAAGCCATGCACAAAAATATCTTATTCGTTTGAAGTCGATGAACAAAGATAGAAGGCGGTCGAGCATCCATGGCATCACCAGCGTTGGCAAATCAGCACTGCAAGTAACTGGTCAAACAAATGGTTCCGCTGATGGAGCCCCAGATTCTGGAGTGTATGGTACTCCAACAGTAGGGGTACTCGAGCAGTAGGACAAGCAACAGGAGGCCCTCTTGTGGCTTTAGCACCCTGCTTATGTGGCTCAGGGCAGTAAAGCTCCAGTGCATCCTGGTGCATCAAGAACATGGGTCCTGTGGGTATCCAATGCCACCCACAAGCATAGGCGATAAGTGTGGTTCAGCTGCAAAATGTACAAAGAAAAACCACAATTTGGGTGTAGGAATGCGCAACTTGCAGTGAAAAAGAAGATTCTTATTTGCAAGAAGAAGTCTGGGCGAAAATTACATGGATGTTTTGAGGAGTTGAGTGTTCCTTCAAGAAAGTCTTGTATCATCACATGCGAAATTCAAACTTATAATCGTAGATACCACTAACATATATGACACATTTTTCTCAAACTCAGTTTTTCCCATACTCGTCCGATGCTAAATTTAGGTATTATTTTAAGTGCTCATGGGAAAACCTGACCACATATCATATTAACTCTTAAAAGATTATAAAATCATTTCAAATCATTCCAATCCTTGAATTTTCTTTCTATTTCAATTGAGGACGTCTCAGATAAGTTGCCAAAAACCTTATTTTGCAAATGTTATTCAAAATTAACAAATAAATAAGAGCCTGCCTTCTGGTTTGGTTTAGGACAGTAGAGCTTCAAACTCCCCAAGAGTGTAACACGATTGGCTGGGAAGCTCGGTTATGATTGCGCCTTTAAATGGGCAATTGGAGAAATCGTCGTAGATTCTTCTACCATCAATATACAGATCCAGCTTCTTCTTATTACAGCCATCAACAACCTCCTCCTCCTTTTCCAGGTATTTTCGTAACCCTCTCTCTGCACTACTCCTTGTTCCGACTCGTATGGGGATTTACACAGATTTCCTTTATGTCTTTTATTTGGAGTGCTTTTCCTCGTTTTCTGGTCGATTTTCTAGGTTTATAGTTTATTTCAAGTGCAAAACAACAGAAAAGATTTTCTTTTTTTCAATTGCATTAAGAAAATGGTGACTGGCGTTGCTAATAATGACGAGTATGAAGTAGGAATAGGTAATAACAGGAACAGTATGACAATTCCTAAGAATCAAAATTGGGATTGTGTTTATGAAATATTCCTTTAAAGTAGTGGACTAGTTGGTTCATTTCTTGAAGGAAGGGGGTCAAGGATGGACGAGTCGTGGTTCGTATTTGTTAAACTAATTCTACCGCAATGGGCGTTTGATTTAATTACTATATTTTTATGGCTCTCAGTATTATTTTGATGCCTAAAACAAGCAAGGGTCGAAACGTGAAAGTTGCACATTTTTGTGAGCAAATCTTTATCCAATTGCTTAAGAATTGGCAGTCACCATTCAGCAAGTGTTTTCAAGTCACCACCTTTCCACGATTTTTATTTCGAGTCTTGAGTAGGGGTTTTTAAAACTTGTTGCTAATTTTGATCTCAGTAACGATATTCGCGGATCAGTTATGCATAAAAGTATCTAGTCGAATCATACAAAGACAAGTTCAAAATAAAACTACAAGAAGACCATTATTAATTATTCATGCAAGAATTGTAATGCCTCCTTAAGTGCATTGTATATCTATAATTTTGAGAAAAAAGAGTAGTCCTGTCCATGTATTTAACCATTCTCCAGGCATGGCTTCGCCATTTATGATACGAAACTGTCACTGTTACTTTTTCAAGAATATCGGTGTTGGTCACGGCTCAAGTGAGCCAACTGCACTATGAGTCTTCATATTCCCTTCCCCCCAACATACTGAGCAAGAAATGATATATGGGAAGTTCCTTAAGGCGTACATCTTTGAGATAAAAGGAATCGTTAAATCTTGAGGAACTATACCTCGTTTCAATTTTTAGAGCTCTCTTTCACAAGACTTTTTTACTGATACGTAATATAATAATCTGATCTTTTTCCCCTCTAGATTAATAACAAGATATAGGTCCGTCTTTCGTCAGTTTCAACCCATCCCTTGGACCATGTAAATGCCTTGGAAATTTTGAATAGAACAACTCTGAATTCCCGGGGCCTCTAAACCAAAATCTGTTAGGTACCTTCTTACTGCCATATTTTGTGTATTGCATTTCTTTATGTTTTCTTTACTATTGCGAGATTTCTTTGTTTCTGTTGCATATCATACTGTGTGTGGATATTGTTCTGCTTCATACTGTCTTCTCCTTTACTTGATCAACAATGATAAGTTTGAGCATGTTTCTAGACTGCTTTTCCAAATTGTAATAGGGTTTGCTGAAGATGGTGTGCCATTATGGGAAAAGAAGTTCTGCACTTCGATAGGATCGGTTCCGTGGCAGAAGATTGTTAATGCTAAGAAGTTTATGAACTGCCATGGTAGTGTAATCAATTGGGATGATTCTGCTGCTGAAAACGCATTTGAAAATGCTAAAAAACGCTTTTGGGCAGAGATTAATTGTCTCCCTTCTCAAATCTCTCTTCCAGATCCAGATATGTATATTGACGAGATAAACTGGCATCCGGATATTGACCCTGAACTGGTGAAGGAGTTAGAGCAAGCATTTTTTGTTCCCGAAGAGGGTGCAAAGGATTGCAGTATCGGGCATAAAAACAAAAAGACAAGGAACTCGATGTTTGTTCCTTCAGAAGGATGGGACATGAATGCAGATGGAGTTAGAACTCCTTGGGAGGGTAACGATAAGATGGGAAGCAATGTAGCTTTGACAGAGAAAGCACAGGGCTGGGACAAGTGGCATGTTAATACAAATAATTATTGTGATCTAAATACAGGTGATACCACGTGGGACTGTCCCTTTCCTCGGACAAATGAAGCTGCGGAAGCTAAAAGATGGGATGTATTTGGTCATAAATTACAGGGAAGGAATCTTGGTCCGAATCATGTCGATCAGATGAAGAATTGGAAAGATGAGAATCTAAATAATGATGACAACCCCTGGGATCGCAGCTTCTGGCAGGGAAATGCTGAGAAGTGCGATGCAGCGGGAGATAGTAGTAATGAATGGTGGGGATGGAAAGGAAACCAGATTAATCGGTCAAAGAAGTGGGATGGTTGTGGTAATCCCCGGGAGTGCAGCCCTGTGAAGGGCAAAGCATGGGGCAACTCTGATCATGGTTCTTGGGGCAAGAGTAAGCAAGAGCTGTGGAAATATAGAAACAGGGGCAATTCATGGCAAAGTAACCTTCCTCGAAACCCAAAAGATAGACAGTGGAAAGGTAGTGGGGGTAATGAACAGGTTTGGAAATGGCGGGGCAATCCAACAGATATAAAATTTGGGCAACAGAGTGATAAGCAGAGATCCTGGGATGACGATGGTCGCCGTAAAAGAGAAGGTGATCAACATTATATTACAGGAAGAAAACATACAAGGTTTCAAGGGAACGATTATCAGGCAGGTGATCGCTGGAAGAAGAGGGTTAGTTTTGCTTATGAATAGGCTCTTGTTTAGAGTTGGTTTTTTTTTGTTGTTTCACCCTGGATTCCGCTTCATGCGTAGCTGGAAACTCCACGGCACGAATTGAAGTAAATACGTTTTGAGATTTTCTTTAAGAGATAGAAAAAATATCATCTGTTCACCTGAGACGATGCCTTGTTTGTACAATTTATACATTTTTGTGTTTGGGAAGAAAGTAAAATATACAAAGGAAAGTTTTTGCTTAAAACCCTCTGATCTTCTTTGTTCAGAAAGTTTGTCTAAAATTTTAGTGAAAAATAAACTTGTGTCCACCTTCTATTCATCTTCAACAAAGTAAAATTATTAACTTCGTCACCTCATCTGTAAGTCTTTTTTATAAATATCTAAGATTGTGAAGTGTTATTGGTGCCCTCAACAGTAGTACGACGTCAAACTATGTTCATTTTGATACGACTTACCAAAGATCTTCATCGACCAGTTGACTGCTCGGTGTTACTAGATGGTGATAATAAGTTAGCTCAAAATCTAGGGTCCCTAAACATGTAGAGGTACATTATTATTTCATATGAAAAAGTTTATCTCAATGAAGCAATCAACTAACTCTACTACTTTAAGTAATTATCTAGATATCCTCTTGCTTATAAATTAAGTCTTTAACTTTCATTTCAATGAAGCAAGCCGAATGGAAATTATAGAAAGTGTGTGTATTTGCGTGCTCGCCCGTGCAAGAATACAAGAGAGTGATGTGATGCGTGCCAAGAGACCAAAAGAAGAATTATGTTACAAATTTTATTCAATAAAAGTATTCCACCAAAACATCAACTACATTTTCTTTTTGACAAGCCACAAGTTTCATATAATAAAATCACAGAGATGGTACAACAACGTGGTCCATCAAAAGCAGACAGTATATTGTTGCATTACCAATGGATGGTTTTCCATCAGTATTGCCTCTCGAATTAAAATCAACTAATTTATAGTTACAATACAACCCTTCCGACTGTGGTTTCTATACATAAAGATGCTACTAATGCATTATGCGGAGGTAAAAAATAACAGCTGCCTGGCCGTGAGGCTCTCCTAAAATGAACGAAGCGCTTGGATCATGATCGGGAAGAACCAAACCAAACTCAACACGTTTTATGACTGCAATGGCCTGCCTGCTCTTTCTTTTCTCTCCTGATTCTTCCCTTCAATGTAAATAAGACCAAAATGATGTACGGAACAGGAATGAGAAGAAGAAGCAATTATGCCCCGATCTCGATCACACTTCCATGAAGTCATCATTCATTCCAGGAGGAGACATTGGTGGAACAGCAGCTTCATGAAATGTTGTAGCTTCTAATTCCAGAATCCTCCTAGCAGCTGCCTGATGCTCTCTGCTTCTGCCAATCTTCCTTGATGGCAGCGATTCAGAGGCTACAGCTCTTGACGAGTTGCTTTTCTGGATAGATGCTAGGAACCTGTCTTTTGAAAGAGTGGCAGGGGCAGATGCTACGAGAGAACTAAACACACCAGACTCTCTTAGAGCTTGTATTATAACCTGAAATAAACAAGCAATAACATCTTTTAAGAGATAAACAAGGAAAGTGTTGAATGCAGTGCACGTGCACCTCGACACTAAATTGGCAACTCATAGACTAAATGAATAACATATAAATATATCATCTTTCGTTCTTCCATTGATAATGCAAGCCGATCCAGGAGTTGGTGGTTTTTCATACCCTGCCAATGGAATGGAAAAAGAAATCTCGCATACAACAATTTCTTTAGTACCTCAAAACAACGATTTCCACCACATCTTTCAAAGGCTTGTCTTTAACAGATAAAACCATTCTATTTCATTTTAGTATATGACATGTCAGTCACGAATTCTTTAAAATGCCAAAGAAACATTTCTTTTCCTTACCATGGGAGAATATATGCGAGTTAAAACGCCTTTCCTCAAAAGTTTCAATTTCAGGTCTTTATCACCCCATACAACATGTTCATGGTACCTACAACATAATCAAGGCAGAAAAATTGTCATTTTCAACAAATAAAGGAAAAAAAAGAATTCTCATGCAGAGGTAAAAAAAAGGACATCGATGGTCACAATCATGCATACACATCAAAACCTGATTCTTGGTCATGTAGTAAAATAATTAAAAGCCTAATTTATACAACACTTTTGAAAAGGTGTGGAATAAGAAAAGACTCAAAATCAAATATTACTTAAATGAATGTAGAAAACTTGATCAATATTAAAAGGAGACAAAGAGAAGAAAAGTTTTGTTCAATCAAATGCGTTACCAATTTAGCATTTCCTCCTCACTTGTGGTTGAAGCAATTATAAAGGCCTACAGTTCACAATGTTTAGTGAATTAGTTCATAACACGAGGAAGTTATCAGAAGAAAATGGAATCCTAAACAAACTGAATGCTTGAATTCATAATTAATTCAATAGTCTGTTTTGCACATCAAGCATAACAATATTAATATTATCACCAATAAAGAAAGAGACTACAGAACATAAGAAATCAAGACTCTTAATTCATGAAGTTGCATAGGGCCTACTTATCTTCCTTGACAGAGAAATCATCAAGTTGTAAGAATCTGGTCAAGAGCATGCAGATCAAGTTATCAGCATCTGCTGATATTATGATGATGAAAAGCTAATACTCATCAACTGAGAAACCCAGTCACTGAGTTTCCAGGAAAACCCATCCATACTTTTTTACACGGTGCATGAACTCAAGTTGTAACCAACAAACCAACATATGTCCTTACTGTAGAATGCAAACACTTCTCTTCCAGGATACATTTCTCTAGTCAACTATAACGTTAAAAGCCACTCATTGGCCAATGGCTCTTCCACAAAGCCAACTTGGCCACCAACCCACCACTTATGATAACAAGATAACCAAGGGTACAGTATTATGATTAAAAAAGGAAAAAACCATAACTTGGGCCACATAAATGTCACATTTAACAGTTATTCGTAGTGGTGTTCTTGTTCAAGCCAACAATTTACTCTGCCTACATGGTAGAGTCTACTCAGGGATTTCTTCATGGGTTATTTGTTTTGGAAAGTAGATCTAGCCTAAACAAGAGAATAAGATCGTGCAAGAACCCTGTCCTATTTGCGTGGTTTTCTGGTAGGCCCATGGATGGTTATTCAGAACTTTATTTTCAACATGAATAAACCATCCACTACAAGTCCAATGTAGTCAAATTAAATGAAGTACTTCCATCAACATATGATTGAATCACTTGGAATAGAAAAGCAACAACATCAAAATGAGAAACATGAGGAAAAAAAGGCATAAGGATCTGAACTTACAGCTCTGTCAAATTCTAACATAAAGCATCTCTTGACATCATCCTTTGTGGGCTTGCAGCCACATCGATCACGTCTAGAAGTTAAGTCTGAGAATTTGGAGTAAGTGTAATGTAAAATTGCAGCCTCCTCCAGTTTCACCTCACTAACAAAAGACAAAACCAAATAAAAAAATTGGTGTTGGAATGACATTCTGAAAAATGAAGTTGACCGTTAACAAAAGTTCAAAAGCTAAAATAGAACAACATAGTAAAATAAGTTGTTACAGGAACAAAAATGGAAAGGTGTAGCTCAAAAAAGTTAACATCCAGGATCAATATATTATGCAAACATGAAGAACTTGACCAACGGATGAGAGTTTTTGAACATGTGTAAATCTAACTACAAGTACATGCCTTTCATTGATATAAAAGATCGAAAAATAAACTTACTTTGGGGTTTTCATGTAGTTGTGCCATCTATGAGCACCATTTGGGCGAAGATGATCTTGAATTCGAGCAACAGATTTGCCATTTCCATATGTTAAAAAATAGTTTGGATTCCCTCGGGTTGATTCCTTGTACATGCCAAAGTATGTGTCCTTTGGAAGATGGTCAAAATTCTTCTTGAACATTGAAACCTGTGAATGGACAATAAAATACATGTTCAGAATCAGGTATTATGCTTTTCATTTTTATTCAATAGGAGCAAGCAAAAAAACCAGCCCAGTGATTAAGAAAGCAGATAGCAAGCAAACAACCAGTGCATTGTAAAGCCACTGCTTTTAATCCTAGGAAAGACATTCTTGTAAATCTATCAGCAGTTTTGTTTTTGCTAATTCAGATTAGAAGGTCACAGTCAAGAATCTAATCATAGAAAAAATGCAGATGATCCTGTTTGGATATCCCAAACTCGTTTATTTAATAAGTCAATGTGGAACGGCTAAGTTGAAATAAAACAAAACACAAGTATTTCTATCTTTAACAACCTCAGTAAAAATTATTATAATCAGTGTTATCAAAATTATGATTTAACCCGAAGAGCCATCAGAGTTTATGGTGTGGACAACCAAAAAAAAATCCAAGGACATAAATAAATAAAAAATCTGTAAAACTCTGGTAAGCCAGCTTGTTAATATAGCAGAATAGTCCATTAATAGAAGCATCTGCTATCTGTTTCCTACTAGTTCTAGAAAACAGAGCAAATGGGCAGACACAACTAGAAGTGCCGTGAAAGAATTAGTTTAACAAACATTGGGTTTTTTTTAACAAATGAAAACAAAGGAAGCCCTTAGTTCCATCGTTTATTTTCCGCAACGCTATCTATGGACATAACTGAGGAAACTTCATGTCTTGATGATTTTTTCAAAAAAAAATAACTGGTTTAATTATCTTTAGACTAGGTATTGTTCCTTCTATTATTCTCCACAATCATTTTAATAAATTTACGTTTATTACATATTTAAATTAATCCTACTTTTGGAAGTTATACCACAGTCAAATTGTTACTTCGCTAGCCAGGCTTTTTTCAGTATGAATACCGCTATTTATATTAAATGAAAATGTAGATATAGTTTTTCAAGTTCTGAAATTTTATATTCAACTTCATGGTAAGTTTTTTCAAGACTGATCTGCTTTTTTTTCTAAAGAAAAATTCTGGCAACCTTGATTGTATCCATTACAATTGTAGGTGATGTGAAAGTTCTGTCACATATAACTCAGTAAACACAGTACTTGAGGTATGAGATAAACTGAATATTTACTTAGTCTTTAACAATGTATCTCATACTTAAACAATTAAATAATTAATTGAACAGTAAAAGAGAAAGAGCAAAGAAGTTTACCTCACTAAAGGGATCCTTGATATCATCCCGTTCAACACTACTCTCCTAAGAAAAGAAACCATCAACATTATTTAAATGATTAAACAATAAGAATTAGCAACACACCACAAGACCTTGCAACGGTACTAAATTCTAAGCTGAAAAGGCATTCTAAGCCTGATATCTCACTCACATAATTTGGAAATATAACCATGTCCACATTTCCAGGAATGTCCAGCAGTAATTGCCTCAAAGAATATTCACTAGCACCAGCAGGATGCACCAGTTCATCTGTGTCAAGATGAAGTATCCAGTCCATGCCTGCATCCTACACTTTCACAAAGTAAAGAACAAGTTTATAACCATAACATTAGTACCGTTCAATACTTTTATTAAAAGCTAAAAATTTGGGAAAGAAAGCTGATGCAAAAGGGAATAAAATTGAACTTGCTGCATACCCTTGCCATGACAATAGCCATTTCCATATTGAGAGATTGCTTCACAAACAGCTCATAATTGCATGGCTTGTAAAAGAAACTTGACAGCCAAGTCTCATTCCAAATTCGACTGATTAAGAAAAGATAGAATAAAGGGGAAAACATGGTTAAGTATAACATGTGAGAAAGATGTTAAGTAGATTTTGCTAACAATTTTAAAGATGTTTAGGTCAAATAAAGATGAGGGATCTTAGAATACAAAAATTAGAAACCAGTTCATCTCTGTCTTATCACTCCAGAACTATCCTAATGAAACGGCCAAAATTCTACCATTGATGAATCAAAAATCAACAAACCTTTTAGCCTGCTGCTCCTCTAGCTCTCTTGTCCTATAAATGACTTTCACCCCCTGAACAAACAACAAGACATTAATGCTCAATAAGTCAACAGCAAGATAACACGATGATCTGAAAGGAAAGAGTCAAAGCTCCAATTTAAATTCATAAAATGCATTAACTCACAGGAACAGATTCAAGAACTTTAGAAACACTAGGTGTGGCTGCCTTTCCTTCCACAAAGAGGAAAAAGTTTGTGACACCGATAACCTTATGATAGAACATCCATGGAAGAATCTGATCTAAGCCAGCCGATGTGCTCGTTGTAATACATATCTGTACATCAATTAGCAAGGCTGCACAGGTTAGAATGAGCATTGCGAATGATGACAAACGGATCAATCATAGCTTGAACTCATTTAATAATTGTTAAATATAAGATCAGGAAATTTAATCGCCAAGAAGCAGAAGGCAGAAACAAATTCAGTTTCATATCACAATAAAAAAAAAGAAGTTGTTTTTGGCCAAGTAATAAGGAAAATAAAAGTTGTCACTTCAGGCCGGCAGATGTACAATTGCAAATGTTCAGTTCACTTTCCGGAAGTGGATGTCAACTTCACATTCTATTCCAAGAAACCCATTCTAATATCAGGTAAAGATAATTTTCTATGATTTATGTTTGCATTTAACTCCAGCTGATATCAGGTTACCAACACACATTACTTCCAATTTGCATTTTGAAAGAAGACAAAATTCAACGCAGGAGAAACCAAGTGCAAAAGCAACAAAGATCCACCATTATTTGCAGCCTCAAATCAACTCCGGACAGAAAAAGTTGATTCAACTTCCAATAACTACAACGGAATTATTACAACCTAAATTAATTTGCTAAATTATAATTTGTGCCGAGATCTCACTTTTCGCCCGCCAAAACAATTACTGGCATGATCCTTCTTAATGCCATGCAGAACTATACATAATTCGTGAAACAAGAGTCAAGAAATGGATCAATTTTATTTTTTAAAAGAAACTAGCAGTCCGGAAGCAGCCAGGCATTAGATTAATTCGAAAGTCGAGAGTCTCAAAATAAGTAGCAGAAAATTTAAAAAAAAAAAAAAAAAGAAGGAAGGTTACATACTTTAGGCCTCAAATTGGGGTCAGGATCAAATTTCCAGTCATGAAAGTAAGGGAAAGAAGGAGACGCACTTCTGGCAAGAATAAAGCAATCAGAGGAAGAAGAGCGTTGGTGTTTCGGGGAGAGAGTGGTTTCCATGCCAGGAAAGATCTCATGGTTGTGAGAACCTTGTGGGGCCCAGCGAGCAGTAGAGGTGGTGGGATCGGCGAGGGCGTGATCGCCTTTCCATTGGAGAACAAAGGCTAATGCGGCCAAGGAAAGAGGAAGGAGGGTGAGGAGGAGGATTAACTTGGAAGCGAAGGATTGGTTCGATGAGGAGGAGGTAGAGGATGGGCGGAGCGGAATGTGCAGGTGGTGGTGGTGGTTGGGCATGGTGAGCGGCGGTGATGGGTGGACAGGGTGGAAATGAATCAAGGAATGAGAGGACGTGGCAACAAGACACTAATATTTAGTTGTGTTGTTCAGTTTTTAGGGCTAGGATCTGTTGGCGTTGAGTTAGTGCTTAGAGAATACAAGGAATCCTCAAATCCTAGTTTACTTGACGCCTACCTAACTACATACTCGTCCTCGTCCTCGTCCTCAACTACACTATATTACAAGCACACTACACGACAGTCCTCCTACTTTACGTGCCTTGATAGTTGATGACACTAAAAACTCACTAACACTGTCCTCCACAAGAATAAACTTGTACAAGAAAGCCTAAAACCACTAAGTTCTTGTGCTTTCAAAGTCAAATGGCTAGCATGCAAAATAACTAACATGGATTCAAACACTAAAGACGATCTTAGATGTTTTCAACACAAGTATCAAGGTAGAAAAGTATTTATTATCATACCACTTTCAATACATTATGTCAAGTTGGTCAGTTTGGTTGGTGGTTTAGAGCATAGTCTCATGCTCTTTTTTTTTTTTTTTTTGCATGTTAGGCTTTGTTTATCAGATGAATGAAATCTGCTTCAACAGAACATCATGATGTTCATTTTTTTCCCTTTATTTCTCAGCTCAATGTTCTAACACGGCTGCTTTCGGTGACAAAACAATCCCACTTTCGGACGTAACAAGTACAAAATTTCATGGGCTCGGGAGTATGAATATATCTTATCGTTGACAATGTGACATGATGGTAAGTAAATACATGGCATTTGTTAATGAAGACGGTACAATCAAGTGGCCGCTTTGTTGATGATGGGTCAAAATCCATTTGTATGAGCATTAGTTTTATGGCGCGAATCCCATATATAGTGCGGTTGAGGTCCTTGGATAATAATTGGTTAGCCGGGTATAAAACTTCCAATTAATTTGTTCTCTCCATCCATTGTCAAAGCTCTCTGCTTGAGCTATGCAAAGTAGCTTATGATTCATTGCCTCGACTGCTTTACTTGTAATGCGAGATCTAAATCATTGATTTTATTAATATTTTCCCAATTCTTCATCGTGAAATCCAATTGCTAAACGGCCAGTAGATCCTCGTTGTAAGTGGGTTTGGAAGATGTGCACAGGAGGAGATGCTGACGATATTGCTATCAATGCTAGCTAGCAAGTAGGAATGTCTTCCGATTGGTTTGGATTGTGTGTATATAGATCAAGTAACTACAACTAGCGCAACTGTGTAACTTCTATCTTTCTACTCTGCTTTTTTAATGATCCGGAAACTGTCCTCAACCTGTCTTGAATACGAATTCACAAACTGCACCCATGACGAAAATGAGTTAGACAATTCTCGCAAACACGCCAACAGTTGTTGGGTTAGACTACTCTTGAAAGGATCTCAAGTTGTGTTTGTCAACTCACCTCTAATCTAACCTCTTCCTTTGTTGCATGCACTCGTGAATAGCCAAATTTTGATATTCTTTTCAAACTCCATTCAGGAACCTGTCCATTGGTGATTTACAATTAGATATCACTGAAATATCAACTAATTACCTAACTTTAGCTCCCATGACTAACAAGTCAACTTACAAAGGCCGGAAAGTTGTCTAAAGTAAAGCCAGCCATGCCAATAACTGCATGCACCGGTGCTTTATAGTTGCTATGATCGTAAGTATCTGTCCCGTTTGCATCTTTTCTGGGCATGCCCAAGCATTTTGCTCTATAAACGGAGCAGCTTCTCTCGTAATTGTGAACATGGCCAAATAGCACCAGATCAACCTGGTTCATGCAAGGTTAGACGTATGTTTCGAAAATTACAACAGCTGACATTAGTCAAAGGCAGTGGATCACCTTGTAAGCCACTAGCAATGGCTCTACAAAAGCAACAAACTGCCCATCCACACTTAACAAATCAGATGAGTACATGGGTCTGTGCCTGCATGTCGCGTTCATCAGCTGCAACTTGTTAGATGATAACTAATGAATGCACTTTCAGTGTTGAATCAGCCTTAACTTACCCTGTAAAGACTAACCAAGGTGTTCTGGACCGATCAACTGAAGCCATGTCCTTTCTCATCCATTCAGACTACAATGAACCAATGCATGCATTCGTTCAGTAGTGCACAACAGAATGCATCACATGAAGACAATGGCAATTCCTAACCTGTTCAGAACCTGGAGACCAGTCATGCTCAGTTGACATGACTACGAAGTGAACGCTTGCTTGTTCTATAGAATACCATGGCTTGTCCTTAGCTTGGGTAGGCATTGGAAAGTAAGTCTCATAAGCAACTCCACATTCTCCTCCTGAGTCGGGAGTTCCGTATACTGCTCCTGTTCCTATGTAATCCCTGAAGAAATGATTAACACACCCTGTTATTTCTTAGGGAATAGAAAATCATATATACATATTTGAAGAGAATTGATCACCTTTCATGGTTCCCTATGGCAGTCATGTAAGAAACCCGAGATGCTAGCGGGCTGATTAGATGAAGGAAAAAGTCCCACTCAACTAAAAATCCTGTCGCGTAGCTTATATCTCCAATGTGGAAGATGGAGTCGATCTTTCCAGATTTTACCTCTTCAGCCATAGCTTCCACCACAGATATGGATCCTGGCTGTATGTTTTGTGTGCAGAATACAAACATCGTCGGTAAATTTATCTTTGGCAAATCCTCCTTTTTCCGGTCTTTCATTGTTTACGAAGCAATTAATTTGATTTAATAGAACATGCAACCGAATGGCGTTAATTATGCTCATGCAAATGTACCTGAATGTAATGTTCTGCAGAAGCATCGCGAGGAGCCTTTCCCATATCACCATACGCAAGGAACATAAGCTCATTTGATCCTCCAGCAGGTGGAGTACGAAACAGAGTTTGATTACTCCAACCAACTGAGTCGCTGAATTAAATAACAGAATTATAAGATCATTTTGCTAATTTTAGCTATTAACTTGATGTTTGATATGGTATAGAAAATTGCAGTACCTTCCATATATGTAGAAGAAGTTGCTTGAAGGCTGGAGTCCTGTCATGATTGCTGAGTGAATGTAGCCAGGGTCATGCCATCCGAAATCTTTGGCCGGACTTGGAAGTGCAGAACCTGTCAAACGTTATAGCAGTAAGATGAAGTGAAAATTATTGAAGTTGTATTGGTAGTAAAATCAACGAGTAACTCACTGCACATGTCCTTTTGGGAGAATGTAGTGACTTGTGAAGAGGTTTTCTTGCCATTTCCGTATTCTAATTGTTGGGGTTCTTGACTAGCACTAACCCATGTCAGTCTCATCTGCAGCACAAGTGATGACTCATGATACGGGTACAACATCAATGGGCAATGAAAAAAAAGAAAAAGGGAGATACTTACTGATGTTGCGGATGAATCAGTGCTAGAAAGATGAGCATATAATGGAGAGTTTGGGTTGGTAAATTTCAAAGGGGCAGACCTAGCGAGAAGGCAAGGTTGGTCGAATCCACCAGCAAACAAGACAAATTCTATGTCAGTTCTGATATTGATGACATGAAACTGTAACGTACCGCTGCAACCAGTAGCCATGCATTTCCTATTCTTGTATTTCTTGCATTCTTGTTTCTTGCAGCTCAAGTAGTGTGGATCGTTGCTCATATACGTTGCCTGTGCTTGGTTTAAACCATGCATGCACCTCAATGAGTCGTAATTATTACAGTGAAAAACAGCCTTAATTTGTTACAAGAAAGAAGCACAAAAGGGCATAAAAAGAAGAAAATGATTACGCAAAATGTTGCCCATGATGTTGATTGTGTTTGTTATAACTTACACTCAACTTGGCTTTTATGATTTCTTTACTCCACAGTATTCCTTCATTAAACTCCCCACACACATATATTTAACAAAAATTATTTGAGTAAATCTCATTATGTTATCAGATGCTGAAACCATATAGCTTGTTTTTACCATCAAAACTTGTACCATATGTCATTTTATAGTTGAGAAATTTATTGTTTTAAATTATTCAGCTCCAAAAGGCAGGCCTTTGCCATACAAAGTTGTTTATTAATTAATAACGGAACTTAACATGTAGTTTAAGTCAACGAGATATATGAATGCAGTTATAGTTGAACATATGAGAATTGAAAAATAGTTTCATGAGGTGAATACCTTGACCGGATAATGGCAGAGAAGAGGGAGATCACTTAGGTCACCGGTCTGTATATATTGAGCTTTGTTGAAAATACAAGTCGACACGCTGCACGCAGCATACATATATATTGTGAAAACAAAAACATGTTACAAATATATTTGTTAAAGAAGAAATGAAGTGGAATTACTCAGAAGTAGAAGGAGATATCATAGCAACCCAATGATCCTTGGAAGGATGCAAGACTCCGCTGACAGTTACATTAACAAACTGTTCATCGGAAAGGGCATCAGGACTTCCTGATGAGGTGACGTTGATTTGAATGTAAGGACTTGAAAAAGGACATTGAGCGAGTGCCCTTCTGTTAACAAGTCGAAAACTGGATATCCCGGTGTAGTTTCGGTGCTCAATGGAAGAGTTTACGATCAAAGGGTGCAATGAATATGAACAAGAATGATAAGGCAATAATAACAAAATCACTGAAACCAAGAAAACACATCCGGAGAGCTCCATGTTGGGCTCTATCTCACCACAGGGAAACAATTAAAGGTCGGAAATAAATGAGATAGTGTTGCTTGGTCCCGTCCAGTCCTTGTATAAATATATATAGAAATAGAATATAGCTATAAATAATTAAGGCGTCATGTCAAAAGAACGTAGAATTTGATGGTGAGGTTAATGGTTTCTTTTGTCGTTTGGAGGTTGGAGAAAAGAGGAACTGTATTTGGATGGCAGTTAGCTAAAAATTTAGTGGACATATTAATGTAATGGTTATATGCTTGATGAGGGCTTTTCTTTATCTTTCCATTTCAGGAATCACGAAACTGTAAATAGAAATGTATCTTGGAAGTTATAATGGGTGTTATTATAAGAGTAGAGTGTAATCCTCCACAACCCTTTATAGAAATAAATATTTTTGTTTATCTATTTCCGCCAGTTTCGAAATATATTTCCATGCAAGAAATTTAAACAATTAAATGAAAGATAGATAATGAAGAATTAGGAATGGGTTGGTTGATGCAAGACTCCAAATATTAAGCCTGCAATTCCAAAGAGTAATGTTTGTCCAGTATGGGTTGCTAAAAATCATTCCACCGTTTGGTTTGAACCCATAATTATGCTTGTACGCAACGCTACGTCAGAGAAACGAGGAAAGCAAGATAAACAAGTTGATATGATAGTGCCCTTTTTCATAATTAAATGGAATATACTCACAATAGCTCTTCAAGTTGAAATATATACATAATATACAATGTATGTAGGAAATCACCACCCAATAAAATACTACTAACTTGCGTTTCGTCTCACTAGAGCAATTATCACTATCACAAAAATTGGGAAAACCACAAGCAACAGATACGGGAGGGCTTCTTCCATACCACCTTCTCCGCCTTCCGCCTCCCCTACATTGTATTTGCTCTTTTCTTCGATGAACGCCTCAAAATAGTTCCGGTAGCCTGTGTTTTCCGGTAAAAAATTTGAACCTGTAACCTTCATCATTTCCATGGCCTGCCACACATTACGTTTTTTATGATCAACAAAAAATACCGTACGCTAGGACTTGCATTGAACCGGGTACTTGGGAGTTAAAAGGCCATGAATACCAGAAACTATCGTTTCAATGCTTTACCTGGAAACTGAATAAGAACTGCCTTGCTTTCTTGCCCACTTTAGCATTTGGATGAGATTGCAGTTTCTCGTACATGGTCTGAGCCTCCTTTCGCCTGCCAAATGTCCAATCATTCTTGACCTTTTACTAAAACTAAACATATATCTTCTCAGCAAATTAGTGTACCTGCTAAGCGAATCTTGACAGATTGACCATTGCAAAGCAGCTAATCCATGAAGTTCGCTCTGCAGAAAGAGATACTGTTCATATGTAACTGAATCTCAAATTTACAACATCATATCTCGCCAGGCATCCTCTGCACTGGAAAAAAGAAAAACAAAACAAAGACAAGAGAAGAAACTTGATCTAATTTAATTGCTATACTTTACTCCATGTTTACCCAACAAGGCAAGGTCAGACTATCAGCTTGGTATTTCTAATGACTTCTACTTTATCCTCAAAAAAGCATACCTATAATTTCCAAACTCGTACAAATGGGGTTTATCTAAAAAAGTCGGCACTTTTGTCGTTTCATCTGGATGTCAACTTTAGGATGCAAGTTTTTGTTCATCTGTTCGTCTCATCAAGCATTCAAAAGGATCAAGAATGTGCCCTAAACTCTGTTGCAAATCCAGAATTTTACTGTTTATGTGGTTTTCTCTGAAATCTTTCAAACTACAAGATTCGACAATCAAATTAGCGAACTTTCATTCTTAAATGCTCGGGGAGCTAAAATCAAAATAAACAATACAGCTCACATCACATCGCTCCCTGTGTTTCACATCTTAAGCAAATTTACCTGAAATGGCAGCTTATCCATAACCTTCTGGTAATAGGGTAATGCTTCTTTAAGCTTTCCAGAATCCATCAAGGAGTCACCATCCTTCAAGAACTATGAATCACAACAATTTAATTCAGAAGAAGGTTGTAACACTGTTCTCACAGAGATAGATGCATTGACGAGAATTGCATGGATAATTCTTTTAGAGTTAGAGTACTGTTTATTTATCATAGGCCACTCGACAACCTCAATTGACCAGTCTTTTCTTGCAGTATTTTCCCCAATGCCCATCTACGGTAGCAACTGCGAGGTCAGGGCTTTTTTTGTTTCAGTTTAAAAGAAAGACACAGGAAGCTTGTCTGGTATTGTACACTTGTAAAATGGTCGGTCTATTCATATTAAAATTAACTCAACGTGCAACACTCCAACAATCTCTTGGGATCTCAAGAACAAGGAGTGCCAGCTGATTAATTTTTCAGTCACATGCACATATTGTTAGGTTGTGGAGCCTGATAGTAAATTTAATGTACTGTTAAATTTATTTAGTACACGCGGTTCAAATTATATTTTTCACTGTACCTTTATATTTCTCCCTGTGTTACTATTTAGGATTATTATTCATTTTGCTTTCCTTGTAACGAAAAAAAAAACGCTTCCTCTGAAATCATTAATAAAATTCAAGCCACCGTGGAGTTTGCCGGTTGGTGTTACCACGAAAATCACTTCTCTTTGTTTTCTTTCTCTCCTTAGTTCGATCCTAACACGTATATGAACCATAAAGCTTTGGACCAACAAGTAAATGTTCAATGCCTTGCATGAATACAGTAATTTGAGGATGGAGCATCAACTCACTTTCATATTTTAATACTAACTCTCATCAGCCAGTGGAGTGGGAAAATTACAACAAAGAATTCCAAGTCCGAATGGGAAATCTAGACTGGATTACAGTATTAAATGAGACATCTACATTAATGAGTTGGTCTATACATCAAGAACCTATTTCAAGAAACATCAGACAATGTTATATCAGAATTCCAATCGGCTGCAACATAGTCACATCAACAATCTCGCATACTAAAAACTTTTTTTTTTTTTTTCAAAAGAAGGAATAAAAGTTGTTCATTTGCTGACTGGAAAAGAAGTCCATGTTACTAACTAAGGACATACAATCTTTAGAGAAGACCCGGATTCTATTTCAGTACGATATAAAGTTTTTAGCATGCAGCAGTATCCATGAAACAATTTTTTCCGTCCTCTTGCATAAGCTTGAATTAAGTACAGCGTACCTTTTCACACTCAAATTTTAACTTTGGATCAAGAGCGAAGCCCATTTTCTTCCGATAGGCATCAAGCAATTGCTTTGTGCGTTTATCTTTGGCATCTCGTTCTTCTGCTGTTTCAAGAACATCTCCAGGGCGAATGGTTCTTCCACCACCAAACTGAACGCTCAAACAAGGAATATACATTAGAAATAGTGTATTTCTAAGAATTCTCTTTAACAGAAAATTAATTGATTAAGAATTTCCAGAACCACTATAAAATGGAATATGATTCTCATAAAATAAATAAATAAGTTAGCATACTGTCTTGGAAATGTTTCCAGGTCTGGGAAAGACACCCCATGTGGAAACCTTAGGCTTGTAAACATCCAAATTAGCTTCTTGGCTAGGCGTTGATGTTGCTGGATTGCCAAACTTGCTGGTGTCTCCAACTATTATCTCCACTTCAGGCAAGTCTTCATCTGGAAAAGGGTCTACAACAGGAGTCAATCCAGGTGGCAGTCCTCTGCCTGTTTTCTTATCCGCAAAGTTGAGTCCCATAAAGTCGGTGCTTGAAATTGAAAATTTCTCTTTCTTAACGGAACTTTTCTCCACCGACACCGAACCACTTTCTGAATTTCCATGATTGCAATTCCATATACACGTCAGTATACAGTATCCATTGCATACTTTAACATGAATTACTTGTGAACTTTCTTTGTGGAATCGTAACAGTAAGCAAATTATGCAAGATTTTCCCGCAGGGGACAAAAAGGAAGTCGGAGAATCTCCTATCCTTTTCATTCAAACCAGAAAATTCCATATACATTTTCATCTAATCATTCTCTTTTCCATTCAATTCATACAAGTTCAGAATGACTTCCATACCTAAGCATTTATTGGCTTTCATTTTATAGACTCTTACGATCATCAGTCCATAACAATCACAACCCAATGAAATAGAATGAAGCATCTGATCCTGTAACTGTTCTGTATGCTATAGTGCACAAATTTAAGTTTGACTAAATTTCCTTTGCACGTAAACGCCTCTAAAATTTCATATGTATCAAAATATCAATTTTAATAAGACTAAAGAACTGGATATGGTAAACCAGTGATCGATCGCATTTCATTTGTAAGCAACTAAGCAAACCTAAGCTTTAACTCATTTGCCTGGTAAATTAAAATTACTCAAGTGTTTTCATTTCAATTAACTTTCACCCATTTGCCTAAAATTTACCTGGAGTTGATTCGCTTCCTGTAGCAACCTTTTTGTCTCCATTTCCAGCTATGTCAACCCCTTTGTTCCTCTTATATTCCGTGGCTTTCGCCATGGCAACCTTAGCTGGAATCTGCGCTACTTTATCAATCCCATTATCCGCAGCAGCTGACCCCTCAGCTGGGTTTTGCTCAATTTTCGTTTTCTTGGTATCTTCGGTCAACTTCTTGTATGCTTTAGCTTTCTCAAAAGCAAGTTTAACAGGGTCGACCACAAGACCAGGTCCAGGTTCAGGCGAAGTTTCTGGAGAGTTCGGTGAAGAGGGTGCTGAAGATTCAGAATTGGATTGATTGAAAGAGAATAAGACTTTGAATGGAGTGGCACTTGCAGAATTAGAGGCCAAAACAGTAGTGGGTTTTTGCGTTAAAGAAGAAAGAAATAAACGTTGAAAGTGAAGAGAAGCCATAAATGATTGGCGTAGTAGATATTGTCAGCGGAAGCGTTTTGGGAAGCGAACTGCTATCAGCATTGGGGATGTCATGGGCTTTAAATTACAGTTAAATGGATAAGGGTAGTTATTAGAAGATTGATTTTTGCACCTTTTAACTTCCTAGGGCCTTTTGCTCATGCTTACGGTTTTCCTTGTTTCTTTAACGGTTGAAAAGGATAAAAAGAAAAAAATTAATACAGATGTGAAGTTAAAATTCCTTGTTCCTTGCGTTCTAGCAATGATTCCGAAAATTGCAGCCTTTGGCTTTGAAATTCCCTTGATATTCATATTCCTACTGCTGCGATGGTTCAGTAAGAAAACATAGCAGCAACAATGGCTTTAATTCTGCCACATTGCAGCCTATCAAATATCTTTTGCTGCGTATCTCATTGTTTTAACGCACTGCAAAGAATGTTGAATCATTTGAAATCATGGTAACTAAGTCATGGCTAGAAATTCAGACAAGGGGCGGTTCATAAAACATAAAATACAGCCGCATATATCCTTCATAAATTTGTAGTATCAGGGAACTTTCCCTATAGATTGTTTTCTAACGAAAGCCAACACAATTCTCAAACTTCCGTCATCGGAACACCCTGAGTGAGTGATTGGAAGTGGTGAAGCCCCCATCGATCACTAGATTAGCCCCACTTATGTACCTTGATTCTTCACTCGCCAAAAAAAGCACAGCATTAGCAACGTCATCAGCTGTCAATTCTGGCCCCTGCAAATTAGCATTCTGCTTGGCAAATGCTTTAAAACCTGCCATCGCATCCTCCGTTCTCTCATCCTCGGGCAAGTGAGCCAAGGCCAAGTTTGTTGGAACTGCATAAGGAGAAACACAGTTTACACGAATCCCGTGTTTTCCTAAATCTGCGGAAACATTTCTAGTCAATCCCAACACAGCATGCTTCGACCCGGTATATGCATGAGGGCCTAAGCCTCCAATGGCGCTTGCCACACTGCAGAGAGAAATGATCGAACCCTTACATAGCGGGATCATAATACGTGCTGCATGCTTCATTCCAAGAAAAGTGCCTTTCACATTTACATCAAACACCTTTTCAAAATCTGATAATTCTGCATTCCGGATGTCCGGACAGGGTGCACCTGACAAGCCTGCATTGTTGACCATAATATCCAAGGTTCCATATTTATCGACAGTGAAATTGATTGCACGGCTAACATCATCTTCAATCGTAACATCACAATGGAAATAGCAGACGTTTGGTTCACCACCAAGAGATTCACATACTTTTTGGCCCAGGTTATCTTGCAAATCAACTAGGCAAACTTTTGCACCATGCTTGTGAAATAGACGGACTATGCTCTCTCCTATCCCTGTGGATCCGCCAGTGACCAGTGATACTTTCCCCAATAACCTGTGGAAAAACGGAAATGCATGAAGCGATAACACATGTGCGATACCACTGAATGAACCTAGCTAAAATGCCATTTTGATGGTAGCCACTTGTTTAGATTTTTGTTCATTTTTGTCTCGGCTATGGGAAAATCATCTTAAGTTGAACTGTAAATCAAATTTAAGGATGAAAAAAGCAGAATCTAGGATTAGTACCTCAAAGGACCCCAAATGCGAATTTCTAGTAACTACGATGTCAAAACAGCTAGTCTCATAGAAAGATGAAGAAAAAGAAAATTATACTTGGAATAAACAATTAACACCTTGATAAAAATTCAGATGCTTGAGAAAGAACAATAATCTCCTGAATGCTTGAAATACATAAGACTGATGTACTCAAAAGTGAAAGATGTAAGACTTTGAGAAAAAAATAAAATAGAATCACTGCCGGAAATAGCTGTAGAGCGTTTCCAAGTGACATGAAAAATTTACATGTTAGAGATGGAAGCCATAAGCTAGTAATAGTTGGGAGAAGATGGCTTGATTTTGTCATCTTCATTAAGAACATGGCATAGGTCTGATTACTGTAAAAGAAGAGCGCTTGGCAAAAAGGAAAAAATCCCCAAGTGCTCGATAAAATTTTAGAAACTCTCCTGTTCTAGTTGATATGAGATTTGGCGCTTAAAGAAATTTAGAAAACTCTCATGTCCCAGTTGATATGAGATTTTCCGCTGCAAGAACAGGCTACCATTATCTTGCAAAAAACAGTCTAAATGGTACAAGATAGCAGAAGAGTGTAGAGGAATTCGTTAGCTTTGATTTATCAAATGGCGAGAAGGGTTGATCTAAACCCAAAAGGAAGAAGGAGTAAGGCAAGAAAGATGTTACCTCTGAGAAGAAAGAGTGGAAGCAACGGAGGTGAGCGTAGCCATAAGTGAAGCTTTCTGGGTATGGGGATAGAAATGAAAGTGCGTTAGCCTTATGATGACGGCATTAGGATACGTCCAAAACAAGGGGCGGCGGAAACTGCAATTTTGTATGTAGTTTCAACAGCCCAGAGTTCATAGCATGTGGTAAAATTAAAAATTTTCTGAATTCAAGTGCTGGGGGGATGATGAATTATATAAATGTTGGATTAAATATTGCCTCAAAATAGTAGGGAGGAGTAGCATCTGTACCCAGTAATCACAAGCACGTCAATATAATAATACACATGTTATGTTATGTTAGAAATTAATAAATTATTTCATTATATTGTCCTTTTAAACTACTTACATCATGTCCAGTATTATGAGCATCCGTGTGTAAACTTCCCCTGAATCTATTAGTTACGTTGCATTCCAATATTCAAACTTTACTCTCTTCTCTTTTTGTTCTTTTACTTTTTTGAAAAATTTCCTTCTGTTTCTGTGAAACTTCTGTTAGGATCGAACTAAGGAGAGAAAGAAAATGAAGAGAACTGATTTTCGTGGTAACACCAACCGGCAAACTCCACGGTGGTTTGGATTTTGATTAATGATTTCAGAGGATTTTTTTTTTTCGTTACAAGGAAGCAGAATGAATAATAATATCCTAAATAGTAACACAGGGAGAAATATAAAGGTACAGTGAAAAATATAATTTGAACCGCGTGTACTAAATAAATTTAACAGTACATTAAATTTAACATCAGGCTCCACAACCTAACAACTTCTTCTGCATGTATAATCATTTTCAACAGGGGGAGCAAATTGCCCCAGCCCCCTCGCTCCGCCCTCATCATCCGCCATCCGCCAAATGACGCAAACTCACCTGGGAAGTGAATCGTATAACTCACTCATTATTGTTTTTACAAATGCAAGACTTACTTTTACACTATTTGGAATCATTGGATCCTGTGGACATAAATGTTAATGCGAGGGATGTGAGAAATCTTAGACCAATCTGCTCCTGTCTCTTTTTGACACCGTTGTTCCAACAATGGACAGTTCCAAATAGATATAGTCGAAAGGGAGGATGGCAGCCCTTCTTCTGGCATCGCCTCAACGTTGGGACAGTCGATGACTGTCAGTTCTTTAAGACGGCGAAGATTTGATAGCCCAAGGTCGTCTAGAGTCGCGATATTTTGAAGTTGACAAATTGCCAGACAGGCAAGAGTGGAGGGAAGACTCTCTCCTGGTGTAAACTGAAGCAGAGGGCAGTTAATGATGGTTAATTCTTCAAGAGAGGTCAACCGTTGAAGTTGCTCGTAGTCCAGAGATTTCAGATTCTCAAGGCTCCTGATTTTGAGAGAGTTAAGACTGGATGGCAGCAGAAGCTTCTCCTCCGGAAAGCTTTCTATTGCATCGTATATTCCAGCATGAAATGATGACACGGAGTTGGGCAACAGCAAATAACCTTGCATGAGTTGAAGCATGAGTTTACTGCAATCCCAGATTGCAATTGATTCCAGGTCTGAGGGCAGCGACTGCTTCAACCTCCGAACTCCAACTTGTGGGCAGTGACCTATTTGCAAATCCACCAAAGAAGGAAGCAGGATCTCCATATGTTCTGGCAGCCACCTCATATTGGGACAACCTTGCACTCGTAGTCGACTTAAGTTTGAAGCCCACAAGTTGCTGGGAAGAGATTCTAAATCTGGACACTTTTTGATTTCCAAAACTCTGAGACTCTTAAAATCTTGGAAAGACATGTCGAGTGATTTAAGATGTGAACATCTACTGATGCGAATTCTCTTTAGGCATGGGAACACGTCGAAGAACAAGGATTCCAGGGAATCACATTTATTCAGTTCAATATCTACCAAACTAGTCAAAACGTAGCCCATTTGCTCTATCCTTTCTTGCAGAGAACCTGAGAGGTGAAATCGGCAGACTTTGATATCACACAATCCAGAAGACAATTTCCTCGACTGCACATCACGAGAACTGTCTTTCAACTTTATAATACTGATGGATGGGGCATCAGGAAATGAAGCGACAAATTGTTGACATTCCTCTATCTCAATCCTTGATAAACAAGGAAGACAACTGAGCGGAGCTATTGCCAAGTTGGGACATTCTTTTATGTAAAGCTCTCGAAGAAGAGGGAAAGCTTCAGTTTCAGGAGAACTCCATTCTTTCCATTGCAGCATCCTTTCAAACCTCAGAATTTTGAGAGATGGAAACGGTTTATTCATGGAAGTGCGGCATCCATATAGGTCAAGACCAATGGTGATGATCCCATCAAATCCTGCAATGTAAAGATCCTCCAAAGATGCCAATTGCCCGAGTGGTGGTAGCGAGGAGCAATACTTACATTCAATAAGACTCATGGATACTATATTTAAGAAACATGAGTCTCCTACCCAGTCTGGAAATTTCTTACCTCCATATCCAACAATCGAGAAACGTTCAATATTCTCATGAGGCTGCAAACGCTCCAGCACTCCACTATGCTTTGGATCATGCATATCAGAGTCCCATCTCAACTTTAATCCCTTGAGGTGCTTCTTACCCTTCAAATTAGCTTCAGAAGCATCTTGAACATCTTTAACTCTTTGAAGGTTCCATATGCAGATATATCCGCACAAATTCTGAAGCTTTCCCAACTCTTCAATGCTGGAGCTGGAGAAGCTTTGGTTTCCCTGAAAGAAATCCGTTAAAATCTGAAGCTTTATCAGCTTTCCAAAGTTTGATGGCATCTCCTCCAATTGCGTTTCTCTGATGTCCAAATGGCACAAGTTGATTAACATCGCCAAATCAGTTGGCAGCTCCTTTAGGTCTTTGCAGCCATGCAAGATCAATGTTTGCAAGTTATACAACTTGCTCACGAATTGAGGTAACCTCCTGACCGAAGTTCCTTGGAGATTCAAATATCTAAGATGCTTCAAGCTGGTGAAGGAATCAGGAAGCTCATGAATGTCGGCATACTGAGACAATGATAACGCACGTAAGCGGCGGAGTTTTGGTATGAAATGGTATGCGATCTCACTGTCAGTGTGATATGTTGAATGCCCTACGGGGTTCAAGGGAAGGAAGGTGCGCAAGAATTCAGCTTGTTTGATGCAGTCGAATTTATGAGAGGGATCGTATTCTGATCTTGCATATGACAAATGGCGAGTCATTTTAGGGATCATAGATGAACCATCGTCCTTCAAGGTAGCGCAGACTTCCCCGGCTATAAATTTAGCCAAGTCGTTTATGAGATCATGCATAGTGAAGCGTGACAGATGAATTCTCGATTGCTGGAAAAATGATCTGGATACAAACTCATCAAAGTAGTCATTACCTACTTCTTCCATTGATTTGTTCCCTTTGGACTCTACCAAATAATCTTGTGCCATCCACAGGAGGATTAATTCTGCCTTGTCGAATTGGTAATTTTTAGGAAATATTGCACAAAACACGAAACATCTTTTCAAATTTGCTGGCAGATGATCGTAACTCCGTTTTAGAGCAGGAAGAATGCTATCAGTTGTAAAACCCCACATGTTGTCATCCAATATTTTCTGCCAGTCCTTGGCATTTCTGCTGCAGTGTAGCAAGCCTCCAAGTGCTTTTGCAGCCAAAGGTAAGCCATTGCACTTCTTCACAAGTTCTCTGCCAATTGCTACCAGTTCTGGAGAAGCTGTTGATTTTTCATGACCAAATGCATGCTTCGCAAATAAAAACCAGCAATCTTCGTCACTTAGTTCAGTCAGACGATGAGATGGAACAGTGCGCATAATTGAAGCTACAGTTTCATTTCTTGTTGTGACAACAATCTTACTTCCTGTCGCCCCAGATTTCAAGGGTCTTCTCAGAAAATCCCAATCAGCATAATTTTCATTCCAAATGTTATCTAGAACAATCAAGAATCGTCTTCCTTCCAATTTCTGTTTCAACTCCAGCTGAATCTGATTGTGAGTTTTGGCCTCACAATTAACCTCCACACTAACTTCCTTGAGAATGTCTCTTGTTATCTTGAAAACATCAAATTCTTCGGAAACAAAAACCCATGCTTTGCGGGCGAACCACTCCTGCACCCTGGTGTCATTATAGACTACCTGAGCAAGGGCTGTTTTACCAATTCCGCCCATCCCCACGATGGGAATCACACCAAGAGCATCACCATTCGCGTCATCCATTGTCAGCTGGTGAACGATAGATTCCTTGTCACCATCTCTGCCATAACAACTGGATTCATCTATAACAGAAGTTGTTGGTATCTTGAGGGACGAGGAGTATTCACTTTTAATCTCTCTAAGACCAAGCGCGTCCTTCTGTTTTACTAAAAAATGTAGTCTTTTAAGGATCTCCTTCAACATTTCTGGTATCCCCTTCTTCAATGGACTATAGGTAGAGATGAAGTCATGCAGTTTACGTGATGAGGACCCTGCCTCCAACTTGGACTGCAGATTTCTGAAAGCAATCTCATCCAACAAGTCTTCAGCTTCAAAGACAGCATCTTTGAGTTCTTCAAGCCACTTTTTAACAGAAGGTTGGGAAAGCTGTTTCTCCACAGCATCGTCGACCACCCTGTTACAAGATAGGATGGCCGTATCCAACTTCTTAAAATGCCTTTGGCTGAGTTTTCTGCCTTCGAAGTACCCTATAACATCTGGGGAAGTTATTCTTTGAATCAAAACCTGAAGAACAGCGGAGAGAAGTGGTTCACTCATCACTTGTTGTTTCTTGGAAAAAAATAAAGAAGTACGTAAGGTAGAAATAAGAAAGATTCAGAAATTGTAAGCGGATATGAAACCCAAATGGTGAAGATAAGAAGATGTAAAGATTAAGTGGTTTAACAGTAATGTTTATTTGTTCATCCAGAAAAAAGATTTTCATTTCCAATAATTCAAGCAGTGGGTCAATGTACGTTTCAGTGGCGTTTAGCTTTCCATCTTCAATCCTTTACTATTGGTACCTTTAGCGACGTGCATGAAGGACAAAAGCAAAAAATGAAAACTAAAAGTAGCTGGAAAGCTAGTAAAGAGCTTGACATGTAATTTTCTCATTAGGCGGGCCCTTATCCTTTCGTCTAATCTAATCCTTGAACAGATTCCCTCAACAGCGATGTTCTGGAAACAAAACTTAGGCCAAGCTACTATTGTCTGTCCTGAACCTTCGCCCAATTTAACCTATAATCTCTATAGATGAACTGAAAGTACATAAATTTTGAAGGAATATGGGAAAAGTATACATCATGTGGCAGTAAAATGTATATGGTAGGCTTTTTTCCGGGTGTTTATCTAGAAGAGTTTGTGATTGCTATGACGGAAATAAGGCATATATTCCTATCAAAAATGGAACATATTAGAGCCCGTTTTATAATTATAATTCAGAAACTCATGTACATGTATGCCATTTTACCCTAGTGGAGATGTGACTAATATATTCTTATTCTAATTAAAGATGTTTGAAGCATGACATACACTACAAAAAAAAAAGGGGAATAGCGACGGAACTTTGCCGTCGCTATAAGGGAATTTGCCGTCGCTATATCATATAGCGACGGATTAGCGACGGCCATGTTCCGTCCCTAAACCATTTGACGCTAAATTAACCGCGACAGATTAGCGACGGATTAGAGACGAACAGTATTCCGTCTCTAATCCGTCGCTATTTAGAGATGGATTGGAAACGGCATATTCCGTCGCTACTTCGAGACGGATTAGAGACGGAATTCAATCCGTCTCTAATCCGTCGCTATTTTAGAGACGAATAGTTCCGTCTCAATATGCTGTAGCTATTTAGCGACGGAATACTGTCCGTCTCTAATCCGTCACTAAATAGCTACGGCATTCCATAGCTATTTCCGTAGCTATTTGATTATAATTATATTTTATTAAAATTATATTTGATTATATTTATATTTTAATTTTTTTAAAATTATTAAAAATTGGATATAATTATAATAAAATTTTAATTAGTATTATTGTTACATCCTCAGTTTTAGCACAAAAATAATTTATAATTCAGGTAATTTAAATTATCCCCTAAATGGTCAAAATAGGGTGATGACGTGGAATAATAGCTAAATTATATCGGGATTAGGAAATGATGAGAAGATGATTTTAAAATAAGTTGATTAAAAAATATATATATATAATCAGTTTGAACGTGTAAAATTAAATCGAGCGATAATTTACACGTATATCTAGGCAAAATATTTATGTAAGTTTGAAAATGCATACGATTGAGGAATTTAGTTAAATTATGATCTTATATGGAGTAAATATAATTTATGAAGTAAGGTTGATTAAGGATCGTATAAGTCACATCCTGCAATACGTGAGCTTATATGCATTTATAAATTCATGTTATATGACATTTCTATGATAATAATGTGATTATGGTATGGAATAGTGAATATGATACTCGGCAATGCGCTTTAAAGCTTGAAAAAAAGGGGTATTTCATTTTCTGACGTAAACCCCTAACTTGATGAAAAACGGTACTTAAACTTCGTCTCTGAGTTATATACATTGAATTTTAATAAACGGTTTTGACTTTTGTGCTCACGTTAACTTTTGCTAGCCATATGTGAATTTTGAAAATTTTGGTATAAAAATTATTTTGGACGTTACAATTTAATATTGACGATATAAGTGGGTAAAAATTTAGAAATTTTCTTGGAAATTAAGTGAGAATAATTTAGTATCTTGTGATTAAGAATTTTTATTTATTGCATAATTATTTTTAAGTTAGAATTATATGTTTTAGATTTTTTATTATAAAATAGGTTTATAATTAATATATAATATAGGTATATACATATATATATATATATATATATATATATTTATTTATTTATTTATGATTAGTTAATGTTTAGAATAAGAAATTGAGTAAATTAAGATTTAATTAATTATATTTAAATGTTTGGAGTTAAATATTTAAGGAAGCTAAGAAACAAAAATATAGAAATAGGTTATTATTAGAGAATAAAAGGTGATGAGTTTTAAGAGGAAAATATTCACGCGTCTATCAACGATAAAAATCAGGGAAAAGACAAACCAGGTTTGTGCTTTTAGCTGATTCCTATTTTAATGGGTCAGCAGGTAAGTATTAACTTACCTTAAATCTTTAAACATGTGAATACATG
>CANYBF010458998.1:0-13259 GCA_948192965.1 Dalechampia spathulata
CCAAAATACCTACCTTTCAAATTATAACAGATCCCATGAACATACCCGATCGGGTATCTTAAAGAAGCGAATCGGGTAAGATAATTTACCCGATCGGGTAAAAAACATACCCGAACAAGCCAAAACCAAACTTACCCGAAAGTGTAAGCCTCATACCCTAACCAAACTAAAGATACCCGAACGGGTATGAGGCTCAAAAATGACAAAAATACTAGATGCAACCCTAAATCGAATCCTGAACTGCACCAAGATGAATCAAGATGCCCATGAGGGCAAAACGACAAAGAGATAGGCTCGACTCATCCCAATCAATCCGACCGATCCAAAATTAGGGTGCGACAGGTTAGTGCTACGATTGTATTGGTTTTGTACCTACTATTATTTTTTGGCTTATTTCCATGCCTTAAGACTTAAGTAAAGTCTGAGCATGAGGGTTGTATTGATATGCTACTGTTCTGACGAGTTATATTGATGCTTGTGATTGTTACGATGAGTTATGTGGGTGCTTATGCTTGTTATGCTAGGATTTCATATGATTATTACTTTATGGTGGAATGAATGTATTCTTCTCATTAGAATGATGCATAAGTATCATGGCAGACATAAAGATAAAAGAGAGGGAAAGGAAGGAGAGAAAAGAAAGAGGGAATGAGTGCAAAGCTAAGCTCTGGGCATACTAGGTTAAATAATGATGATGGGATTCCTAATGGAATCATTTAGATTATTACCCTCCCATAAGGGAGACGAGTCTCGAGACCTATAGTAGGAAAGGGTGCAAAGCACCACATGTTTATATGCCCTCCTTCGAGAGATGAGTACCGGTACCTACAGGGACCTAGTATGTGCGAAAGGAATGTGCACAAGATAGGAAAACAAGAGTAAATGAGGGAAATGAGGAGGATAAAGAATGCTAGGAACTGTTACATTGCATTGCATATATCGTACACATGTGCTATGACAGTCTGTATGATGATGTTATTGATGGCTTGATGTGTTGAGATATGATGCTTACGATGTTTTGCTATATGACGAATGATGTTTATGTATTTGCCTTATGTTTACGTAGCACCACTGAGTTTTATACTCAACGTTTATCATTTGATGAACGTAGGTTCAGAGCCCTCGAGAGAGCGGTCAGAGAAGCAGTGATAGAGGTCGTCAGTAGAGAAGCTTGTTCTCGAAGTGGTACGGGACCTCCGGGGCATACTCCGAGTCATTTTTGTTAGAATGGTTCTGTTGATCCGAGTGGTAGTAGTCTACTCTGTATTTTGTGGTGTAACTGTATAAGAATGTTTTGCACTCTATTGTATGACTGGAATTGCATGTACATAATATACTCTCATTGCATTCCTATACGAGTCGCATGAATGCATGTTCTCCAGGGTATAACATGTATGTGTGGATGTATGCTACAGTACTTGGTTTCCACCACATAATACAGGGACGGGTACCCATATGAAATTTTAATAGATCTAGAGATGATGTATCCCTTATAGCGTGTGTACCATTTTTCCTTTGGGAGGGTCGATCTGCATGCTATGGGAGCATGTTACCCCAAGTATGGGCTGGGTGTGACAAACAGAGGGAAAGTGAAATTCATATATTGCATCCTCAAAGCATATTTCATCACGTTTAACATATATATTGAAGAAATGAAATCAAGGAATGTTAAAATTGATAATATGATATGAATGATTGATATGGATAATGGTATATAGCAATATTATTCGGAATGATTACTGAAATGTTATGATTATATTTAATTGATATTTTATTTTAGTGTTATATTATTTATAATTATTATTTAACTAGCACTACTGAGTTTTATACTCAGTGTCATACCCGCATATGAGACCCTGATAGTTTGGTACTAATGTGTGCGAATGTACATGTATGCGTATGCGTATGAATGACTGGACATATATGTATGTGTATTGATGTGCCTATATGTGCCTGAATGAAATGTGATATTGCTTTTCTGATTTGTGAATGTCCTTGGGAATGTGGGTGCATGAATAGGATGATGTTGAGTGTATTGCTTGCGTGATGTGATATTGTATCTATAGATACGTGTTATTATGTTCTGAGGATGGGATGAGAGGGTGTTGCCACCTTATTGAGGTATCTCCGTAGTATAAGGGGCGAGCACTGAGTTTAGCATGTTCTGAGGAAGGTTTAGAAGTGTTTATGCTTGATGTTTGAGTTAGGCATGTTGGATTTGAGCTTAGGAAGAGTGGAAGAAGGAGGTTTGAGAGGGGTACGGGCATACGGATCACCGTACAGGCATACCAAAATAGGGGAGTTGAGGGAGTTAGGTTCCTGGAGACCGTACGGGCGTACCAAATGGTGGTCCGGCTGTACATGAACTTGCAAGAAATTAGGTTTGTCAGGTGGATTGGGGACGTACGGGCGTACCAAATATGGTACAGGCGTACTGTATCTCGCAGGAAAATGTGCTTGTCAGGAGTTTTAGTTCGGTACGGGCGTACCAGGATCCGTACGGGCGTACGTGACTTAAGTTTGACTATTTTAAAGATATTTCAAACATTTTAACTCAGTTTCCTTTCACTTTAAACCCTCTTAAACCCTCTCAAACATTTCCTACACATTAGAGTTTGAGTTTCTAGGCTTTTAGCTTGTGCGAGAGTGATAGACTGAAGTGGTGCTCGACAGTGACAGAATTAACAGAAGTAGTTCACCTCCAGGTTTGTGCTATGTTTATGTGTTATATGTTGGTTGGCTTGCTCTTGCCTTGAGACCTAAGGAAGGTCTAGGAATGTCTTTTCTTATTGGTATACTGATGTTTGATACATGTTATCTGTCATTTATGGTGAAATGAGGATAGTTCATGAATTTAAACATGCATAAGCACTTGTATGGCAAGCATGGAGTTAAGAAAGGAAAAAGGAAAGAGAGTGATGAGAGCAGAGCTAGAAGCTCTGGGCATACTGGGTCAAATAATGACAGGATTCCTAATGGAATCATTTAGATTATTGCCCTCCCAAAAGGGAGATGAGTCTCGAGACCTACAGTAGGAAAAGGGTGTAAAGCACCTCATGTTTATATGCCCTCCTTCGGGAGATGAGTACCGATACCTATAGGGACCCAGTATGTGCGAAAGGAATGTGCACAACTACAGGAAAATAAGAGTGAATGAGTGAAATGAGGATGAGGAAGAATGAAAGGCATAGTTACATTTGCATTGCATAAATATATCGGAATTGTACGTTATAATGGTCTGTACGATGATGTTATTAATGAATTGAACTGTGTGATATATGATGCTTACGATAGTTGTTATATACCGAGTTATACCTGTGTATTTGACTCATGTTTCCTTAGCACCACTAAGTTATACTCAGCGTTTATTATTTAATGAATGTAGGTTCTACGCCTTCGGGTGAGCAGTCCTGGCAGTAGTGATAGAGGTCATCGGCAAAGAAGGCGATTCTCGAAGTGGTACGGGACCTCAGGGGCTAACTCCGAGTCATTTATTTTTGGTTAGAGTAGCTCTGTTGATTCTAGTGGCAGTAGTCTACTCTATATTTTGTGGTGTATTTGTGTAGTAACCATATAGACCCTACTGTATGACTAGTATCATTTGTATATAATATAATGGGGTTACTTACCAAATGAATTACATGAGTGAACAATTGATTATCTAGGGTACGATGTGTCTAGTATATGTATGTCGCACGGTTGCTTTCGTTCACCACGAATACAGGGACGAGTACCCATATGAACCTAAAGAGATTGGATAGACGGCGTATCCCTTGTGGTATAAGTAACGGTTCTTCCTTAGGGAGGATGGATACTTATGCTACGGGAGCATGTTATACCAGGTATGGGCTAGGTGTGACACTCAGCATTATCAATTGATGAACGCAGACACCAGTAACACAAGAGAGTACAAGATTTAGTGGTGTCAGTTGTCACGGGTGTAGGTCTCATCCCTCAACTACTACCCGTGCGGCGCTCATGTAAGACTCTTCTTACATGAGCCAACCTCCCAACTCTCATATTTAGTCCTTTCATAATCTAGGTAGGCTTCTCGAATGGAAGTCCCAAGCATTACCGTGTTTGTTAGAAGAGACTGAGGGCTCTTCGGATAGCATAAGCATCATACCAAAGAAAGGCACACAAAAGTAAGAGTAAGGCACAATTACTGAATAATCTGTATACTTGTTTTATTGAATAATATGATTGATACAATGATTTGATAATCCTGCTCCGTGTGTAGGCCGGAGGGATTATCCTACACCAAAGACAAGGCTAGCAAATGCTAGTTGTCATGTCTAGTCTTCGGACATCACCTGAGGCTGACTAGTCACTCCTCCCTAAGAGCATTAGAAGCATAATTGAGTATGGTAGGAGGAGACATCAAAGTGTTCGAGCCAACACTCCCCAAATTACAAGAACATAAAATACATTTATTCAACCCTAAACTTCCACCCGTTACATCAGTAGCTGGTCTAGAAACTCTGAAGCAGACTCATATTCCTTGAATCACGTGCAAAATTATACTTAGGTATATTGACAATAAATTAAATAATGCATATATAATTATTATGTATGGAATTTTATACGAATAACATAACGACACTATCAGGAATGGTTACGATCAAATAAATTATTGGGTGATATTAATAATATTTAAGTGTGTGATTTTTAATAAATGTTTAAATAACTTTTAAAATAAATTGATGGATTATTTTTAGTTGGTAGTTTGTTTTGTGCGAAAAAAAACTTTACATTTTTGTCATATTAAGATTTTAATCCTTTGTAGGATGATTATTAATTTTCTAAAGTAGAAAATTGATAATCATGCTACGAGAACATGTTACACAACCAAAAAGATGTGACAAATGAGTAAAATTTGTCATAAGAAATTCAAATAAAAAAAGTTATTCAAACTCTTGTGGTTTGTTTAACTTTATTAGTTGGATAAGCTCATAAACTAAGTGGAACTAATTTAATTATAAATGTAGAAGTATATATTTAAATTGAATTATTAATGTAATATATCAGAATTTAATTTAAAAATATTTTATTTCTCAAAAAAAATAATAAATAAATTTTTTGTAATTCATATTCAATAGATTTGGTTGAACTAAACTTAATAATAACTAATAGAGTTCAAATTAGTTGAAAATCAATTTAATTGAAATAATATATTACAATTCAATAATTTGATCTAAGAAAAGCTAATAAAGATATAAGTTCAATAAAAATAAACAAAATATAGCTATAAATTTCACAAGTTTTCTATCAAAAGTTCTGAAATTTTTTTAAAAAAAAATTTCAAGATTTTCCTGCTTATGCTTGAAAAGTAGATATTAACAAAAATATGGAAATGAAACAGTGAAAATCGAAAATTCAAAGCATTATAAAAAATTTATTAAAACATTATCAAATCAAATATAATAGAAATAACTAAAATATTAACTATATAATAGGTTTCATAAAAAATTACAAATGGTTTACAAAAAATTAAGTAATTTAACTATATTTATTAAATTGTTACAAATAATTATTCAAATTTTATTATAATTGAAAATTAATTTCTTTTGTAAAATTTTATTCCTCAGCCAATTTTTCCAAGGAATTAAAATCTGCTATTTTTATAATTTTTTCTTCAAATAATATTTTTAAAATATTCTGATAGTTTTCTCTCATTCAAACTCCAGGCTGCAAATACACCTTGGACAGTTGTTAGTAGAGGCCCATTAAGTGGTCAGCCCATTTCTAACATCATTACAACTTAGGTTGCATTTTCAAAATAGAAAATACACTTCTAATACTTTTTTTTTTTCACTTTTCTCAATATGTTACAGCTCCTATTTGAAATTTTTTAATTTAAAATTTTTAAAATTATTTTTTATAATTTCATTTTATAATTTTTTTAATTTATTTCTTTCTCATTATTTTTTCTTAATTCATTTTAATCAATTTATTTTTTCGTAAGTCAAACATCATAACATCCAATTATATCAAATTCAATTTTCATACAATATATTTAATATTCAAAATATATACCTTAATTATATGTATTTTATATTTTCAAAAAATTAATACTAAAAAATATATGTTAATTATATTTTAATTACGTATTTTTTAAATATACTTGACTAGAAATTAAAGTGAAATGAAATATAAACATTTAATATACTTAGTTATATTATAATATATATTTTAAGTATATCTAAAATAATAATATATATGTATTTAATATCAAACAACAAAAAATTTATAATTCTTTTTTCTAATTATATATTATTTTATATTCATAGTGTATATTATGTATATTCAAAAATTTATTGATATATATACACTACAAAAATATATAGATTTAGTTTGATTTAAAATTAAAATATTTTTCCTTTAAAATTCATATTAACATAACTCAAAATTAAATGTTACATAGACTTTAATTATGTTTATCTTAAGCATACTTATAAATATTTAATGTATAATTTAATTGTAAAATTATATAATCATGTATATTTTAAGTATACTTATTGGTATACACTATACAACTATATAGATTTATTTTGATTCAAAATTAAATTATTTTTCTTTTAAAATTCATACTAAAATAATTCAAAATACATCAATTTATTTAAAAACTGGATGCATATTTCAATTAATCTTAAAAAAAATAATAAAAGTACATTTGATTTTCATAATATGATCAACAATAATAAAAAAATATAGTAAGTAGAGTTTAAAAAATATTAAAAATAATTTCTTACATATTTCAATTACAATTTAAACTTACAAGTTAAAATAAATAGTAAAAAGGAAATATATCGTAATTCTATATACATTCATTAATTGATATATAAACTAACATATTTTTATTAGTAATATCATCATTAATGATTGATTTTAAAAATGGATATTCATACAAAAATTTATATAGATTGTCTAAATATATAATATGGTTTGATATAGATGATATTTTTAAAATTTTTTTCAAAAAATTTATAGATTTTAAAAAGATCCCTTAATTTTTTGATTTTTAAAAATTTTTTCCTAAAATTAATTTTTACAAACTGTTACTTGATGAAGTATATGAGTTCTATTTGAATTGTGGTAAAGAGGAACATTTTTAAATCTTATTTTGTGTTATTTTATTAAAAATATTGATAGAAATGTAGTTAAATTAATAATTTTTCTAAAAAGTAGAAAAAATTTAAAAATTAATTTAAATAATTAAAAAATATATTTTTTGAAATCTAACAGTAATGTAAAAAGTTGTGAAGTTGTGACATTATCCAATTAGTTAGAGGCAAAAAAATCAAATAAAATTATATAAGTTTTAGGAGCTAAAATTAAAGAAATTTATTTAACAAAAGATAACAGTCATTTATTTGTTTAAGCTACTAAAGTATATTTTCCAAAAAAGTAGTATATAAGTCAATAATTTATAAAAAGTTAAAATCTAAAGTAAATTGGAAAATTCAATTTAAAATCTTAAAGTAAGAAATTATAAATATTATTTTATAATTTTTTTTCAAATGATTATCTGAATACAAATATTTTTATCATGCTAGATTTTTGGGTGAGTCAAATTGGTCAAAAAAATACTATTCTCATAAATGTTAAAATAGAAAAACAAATTATTCAGAAAATGGAAATAGTAAGAATCAAAAAGTTGGAGGTAATTAGTTTTCCAAAGCAAAATTGAAGCGTGGGCGTTGGTAAGTGATCATTAGGATGAGGCCTTTGTTGCCCACCATTCGTCCAAGATAAAACCCCAGTGATAATCCTACGCCATCTTTCAACTGCCCATTTACTTGGAGCCAGCAAGAAAAGATAATACCAATAGGATAGCATCTAACATCAATCATGGCACTCAGGATGTGGGCTTCTTCCACAGCCAATGCATTAAGAATTTCTGTTGCATCCAAAGCTCATTCATCTCCTTTGAGATCCTTCTCCTCTGGTACGTTTTAATTTCTCTACTTCGGTCTTTTTCTTACTTGTACATTTGCTATCGTTCTGGAAGATATGTTTGCCAATTGCAGTTCTTGATGGGCTGAAATATGCAAGTTCCCATGAATGGGTCAAACATGAAGGTACCGTAGCAACAATTGGCATCACTGATCATGCTCAGGTTAATATATACCCTTCATTTAAGATTTCGTTTTATTAAACTGCTGCAAATTGTTTTTTCTAAAAGAAACTTGTTTAATTATTTTCTCTTCCGCATTCATTCTCAATCTTTTAGGGTAAGTTTTTTTTTTTTTTTCCTTTTGTGTTCTTTGAACGAAACTTTTTGGATAAATTAAAGTTAGTGATATGTTGCGAATTTTCAGGACCATTTGGGAGAAGTGGTGTTTGTGGATCTGCCAGAACCTGGTGGTTCAGTCGCTCAAGGAAAGAGTTTTGGAGCTGTAGAAAGTGTGAAAGCAACGAGTGATGTCAATTCTCCAATCTCCGGCGAGATTGTTGAGGTTAACACAAAGTTAAGTGAAGCACCTGGCTCGGTGGGTTTCTCAATTAAATTAACTTCTTTGTCAAGAAAAGTTATATGTTTTGTTTATCTAACTTGCACGTTTTTTTTTCCTTGATGGAAGATAAATTCAAGTCCATATGAAGAAGGATGGATGATCAAGGTGAAGCCAAACAACCCATCAGAGTTAGAATCCTTAATGGGGGCGAAGGAGTACACAAAATTCTGCGAGGAAGAAGATGCTGCTCATTAAAAGTTTGAACAATATTGGGGCTTGTTCCATCGGACTAACTTGTTTTAAAACTACCAAGTCCCAGTTATTGTCAATAATCAACTATGTATTCTCTGTCTTTCTTTTGTTTTTTTTTTGGCAGCTCCGTATAACTAAGAATATGATATGTATTCAGCTTTGGCTTATCAGTTATACGGGAAACCACGTTAGGCGACACCGCAATCCTGCCCACTTTAATTTTTCAGGATAAAATTAACATATTTCTCGAGCAGTTCTCAGAAATACCAACCTCTACCTTAGGAATCCTAGGCATTAGAACAGAACAGATTGAGGCAGGTTCTATGATTTACCATGCACTCTAGCTAGCGGAACGACCAAAATAGCGTGATAAGAAAGGACTTCCTACAGTGGTCTCCAACTGGTTCAAACTGCAGCATGAAGTTCAGGTTGTCATTTTTGTTTCTCTGTTTCTGGGTTCCACTATTTCAAGCGCTTTAAATGGCCATGGCATTGGGGAAAAAAGGAAGAAAGAAACTAATTGGTAGGCATTTATAACTTCATTTTGTTCCACTAACCAAGCATCTCAAATAGAGTAGTTACAAGATTATAGTATTGGGGAAACACTTTAGAATTAAATGATTTTAAGCAATATATTTTATGAGACATAAATATGTAACTTATAGATTAGGTTAATAAATTCTAGTAGATGCAGATTGAACTTAAGTATTATAATGTTTTGACTGGAAAGATTAATTTGATTAAAATATATATAATAGATAAAGATATAATTTTAGCTTATATGGAATGATAATAATGAATTTATTCAACTAATCCTAATTGACTGTAAATTAGCGTCTAGTTTTTTTTTTAAATAGAGAATTAATGTCTAGTTGAATTGAGCTTAAATCATCTTTCAAATACAATCCATACTTATTGCTTGTCAAATTCGTTTCTTCAATTACTTCGACATATAATGGCATATATTCGTAAATTCAACGTCTTGTCCATTCTACAATCAAAATAAGGTAAAAGGTGTTAGATTTTGTGCTCTTTGTTATTCCATTGACCATTGGTTCATGTTCCACGTAAGAATATTAAGATAATATTTTACCTTAGAATATCAAATCTAAACGTGATGGGATATTCCAATACTTTAAAGACTCATTTATTTCAGTCTTCATTCTTAAATTAAGGCTTCTGCCCCAGGGCAAAGGTCATTCACCCATTCCACAAATGTGACAGGCCTCCCAGCAAAGAGTATTGAAGAGAAACGTAGTTCCAAATAAATATATAAATTCAAGATAAAAAAATAAAACAAGGATGGCATCCATTGAAGACTAATTTACATGCAGTCGAGATAATTTAGTCATGCATGTAATAGGCTTCTAGATGCGTTGTTAAGACTAGGAAAAAACCTCATGATTTGACCAGGGGCAATTCCCTTTTTTTGGTATTTTAATAATTGAAAATTCTAGATTTAGTATGAATGAGAAATAAATTATTGATTTGGTAGTGGCCAGCTGACATGTACATAGATCCATGACGTGGCATCCAATATGGCTAAATGGAAGAGTTAGTCGTTGGTATAACGGACGATCAAGTTGCCAGCACACCTCCGAATGACAAATAATTTTAGTAATTATTATAATATTATTATTGTAATAATTATTTAAAAAATGTTTAATAATAAATTTTTTATTAATATAATTAAATATGTAATGATTTAGTAATGATTAACATTATTTAAGAATATTATTAATATTATAATGTAATGATTAATTTAATTTAATAATAAAAATGATATAATTATTAGTAATAATATAATTATAGTTAGTAATAATAATAATAATAATAATATAAGGTATTGTTAATAGGAAAGATTATTAAATTTTATAATATAACATTAATTATTTATAATATTAAAAATAAGTAATATTAGTGAAAATAATAATATTATTAATATTAATATAATAATATTATATAGTAATAAAATAATATTAAAAAATTATACGGAATATTATAACATAATAAAATTTTATTATAATAATATAATATTATAATATTACACAGAATAATATTAATATAATAATAATAATTATTAATAATATTAAAATATTAGTAATATTATTGTTATGAATGAAAAATAATTATTATGATTTATATAGTATTAGTAGGTTTAGCAATTATTTATTAATGATGATTAGTATTATTAATAAATGATTTGTAGTATTTTTTATTATTAGTATGATTGTTGTTATTATTATTTATAGGTAATATGTGGATTATTATTGTTATTATTTTATAAATGTAAATATAGTGAATATTATTTTAAAAATAATTGTTTGTAAATATTATTTGTATGAAAAATTGATATTGGTATCAGTATTAATTATAATTATTATTGTGATATATTAGTATTATAATTATAATGATAGTTATAATAATAATAATATTAGTATTATTATTACTTAGAATTCTAATTATTATTTACTTATGTAATAAATATAGTGATTAATATTTATTATTATGGTTTATATATTATTAGTAAATGTAAATATAATTGTTATTTATGTAGTTATTGTTTAGTAACGGTTTTTATTATTTGTATTGATGTTATCATTTAAATAAGAAATAATATAGTCGAACCTATAAAATTATAATAGATATTTCAAGCTTATAAAAAAAAATAATGTTTTAAGTTTTATGGTTCAAATTATGATCGTTTGAAGTTGAATGTATTTTTTGCAAATTTTATAAAAATATTTTATGCAATCATGGAAGTTTTTACCACCTCAAAGAATCCTCTTTTATGTTATATTTTGGGTAGAAATTCTTGATACCCTCTCTAAAAATGATAAGAAAGTTGTTTTCATGGTTTAAAGGGGAATAACAACTAATTTTATGAAGAGTGTCATTATAATGCCATTTTGAGTTAGAGATGTTATAAAATAGAGTTGATTAACCTTATTAAAAGCAAGAATCAATTTAGCCTAAGCTCAAAATATTTAATTTTCTTCATTATTTATATTTACTTATGTGAAAACCAATCTTAGGTTAGATAAAGTGATAAGAAACCCTATGTTATATAAAGTTTTTAAGGATGATTCAAAAATTACAAAAGAAGCACATGTAGATGGTGAGGATTGCACATACAACTAGACTTCATTAGGTCTCAAAAATTTATTATAACTATATATAATTATTATTTTTATTCAGTAACAAAATCCTTCTTATCCTGTATATATACCATAATTATTGTACAAATGAAATCAAAGTGAAATAGAATACAAAAGTAAGTTTTGCTTTAATTTTTTTTGTAATATACTATTAGAGCAAGGTTATCAACATCTATGAACCTTGTGTTTTTCTATTGTCTTTACTCTTATCTCCAATGGTTAAGCTAATTATAAATACTACTAATTCACCAACTAATGCTGATATGAGGCAATCTCAAATGGAAACTTTGACTCTGCACAACTCAAATCAACTAGGAATGCAATTGGTCATAATAATACATGATGGATTTAATTACTTTATATGGAGAATAATTATGACAATAGCACTAAGAGCCAAGGCTAAAGTACCTTTAGTGGATGAAAGCTATAAAAAATCGATAGATGTAGAGGAAGTAGAAAAATGGCAAAAAGCAGATAATATGATGGTTTCATGGATACTCAATTCAATGACCAAGAAGTTGTTTAAAATGCCTTCCTCTACACAATTTCAACATTTTATATGTGGAGTGGACTAAAAGAGCATTTTGGAGACAATAATGGACCTTTTCTATGTCAAATTAAATAGGAATTCAACATAGTTTCTCAAGGTAACACTATGATTGTAGTTTATTTTGCAAAGCTAAAAAAACTCTAGGATGAATTAAGCCATCTAAGGTTGGCCCTGACGTGTACTTGTAAAGCAATGGATAAATTTCAATAAATGAACAATGATGATAACCTGATTCAATTTCTAATGGGTTTGAATGATTCTTTTGAGCATATGAAGAACCAAATACTCATCTTGGAGACTTTGTCAAAAGTGAATAAAGCATATTCAATGGTGCTCAATATGGAAAAATAAAGAGAAATACATGGATTCAATGTAATAGATAATTTGAACATATCATTTTATGCTAGAACAAGTGTCTTTTCTAAGGCATGCTAGAACATATCATTTTACATAATCACAGGCTGTTAATCAGTTACTAAATCATATGTGTGTGGACACAAATCTACACATTGGAATAAACTTGTTCATGAAATGGATTATTGTTATGAATTGAATTATTGTATGGAAAGAAATCTTTAAGGAGGTGAAATGAGTTTATGTCATTATAATAGCTAATAAAAGGGATATAAATGTTTGAAAATCTTGAAAACTTAATTATTTATAATCTTTAGGATGTAATAACCATCACCATTTGTCACATCTTCATTTTTAACACAAAAAGTATTAATGATTTGAGTAATAAAATTTTACCCTATACGATTGAAAATAGGGTGATGATGTGGAATTTTGAAAAAAATGTGCATTTCGAGGTGAAAATTATAAATATTATGATAACAAAAGGAA
>CANYBF010459292.1:0-23057 GCA_948192965.1 Dalechampia spathulata
CATACATAATTTCCCGGGTATTAAGCAATACCCATTTTCTCCCTCGAGTTGCACGATCCAAAATGCATGATGGATTAATATGCAAAATAAACAAATAAATTCATTAGTAGCAAATGAATTTTGGATTTAATTGACTAGTCCAATACCATTAAAAAGTACGAACCAAGAGCCAAAATCCAGCAATTATTATTCAATACTTGAAATAATAAATACAAGCCGGATCGTGAAAATTCATTTTAATAAAATAATTTTAAGCAAAATTATTTTTATTTGATCATGGAAAATTTAATTGGGAGGACTATTATCACACATAATTTTTGGAGATAGCCCTACGACCAATTGAAAGCCAATCCTATCAAAATCACATTTATACGATCAAAAATTGTATTTTATCGTAAAAATTAATTTTGAGGCCAAAATTAATTAAGTAAAAATTATTTTATGACTTTTCCAGAGTATTTGAGCCATTGTAAAGCATCAAATACCATTGGAAACGTCAAAAATATAGCAAAATACGGTCCAACATACATTGACTGTCTGTGGCGCACATCAGAGGCCAATTTGCACGAAAATTAAATCTATCAGTATAGAAATAAACTACACAGAAAAATACGCAACTTTAATGAAGACAGTACCTCATTTTTGGTTCGAATCGGCCTCCGGTTCATCAAACCAAACATTAATTGGGTAATTAATCAAAACAAATGATTTTAAAGCTAAAACAAAGTAGATCTGGACAATATTTGACAGATCCAGAACCCCAATTGCATGGAAAAGCTACTGGAGTTGCTGGATTTGTCAGATCGGAAAGCGGTTCGGGTGAAAACCAGGTTTTTCAGTGAAAACTGAAGCTTATGTGCACAGCACATAGGCCAATGTTCGCCATACATTGACTATGTGCGGCGCACATGGGCATATGTGTGGCGCACATGGCAGAGAAAACAGAAGGAAAATCAAAAATTTTTCAGCAAAAACCCTAGATCCAACCCCGATCTAGGTAGATCGGACCTGAAAATGGATTTTGCTTCATGGATTTGCATCCAAATCAAGAAAAATAATTTTAAAGTTAAAATTATTTAAAATCCGGCTAGATTTAGGGTAGATCCAAGGCATCCAAGGCATGGAAAAGACTTGAATGGCCTTGGATTGGCCAGATCGGATGAAAAATGGGAGAAAAATGGCCTTTTCTGGAAAATTTTGGGATGATGTGTGCTACACAGGCTATGTGTGGCGAACATGAGGTGATGTGCGCAACACATCCCTCGTTAAATAGTAACAGAAAGGAAGAAAAATGAAAAAAAATGAAGAAATTACCTTATTCCGGCCAGATTTTCTTCTGGATCTTGCTTCCTTCCGTGCTTAGAGAGCCTAACTAAGGTTAATTAGTCTCTAAATTCAAGCAATTTAATTAATTAGGAGCCTAATTAATTAAGTGAAAATTTTGGCAGAGTTTTGGTTGCTCTTCTGAGCAAATTTTGGATCCATTTTACACACCCCAAGCTCTATATTTATAGAGCAAAAATTGAGCATGGCAATTTTGTAATTTTCATCTGAATTTGAAATTTTTTGAAGGTAATGTGTGCCACACATCATGTGATGTGCGTCACACATTGCCAATGTGCTGCACACATCAGGTGATGTGCGGTGCACATCACCTTTGGACCCCTCTTGTGGGGCCCACTGTGGTTATTTTCGGGACGCGCCCCAAAGCATATAAGCATTATTCGACGTAAGGAACAACTTTGTAGAAGAAAATTTTCTAAATTCGGTCCCGAGAAGGCTCCCGACCAAACGTCTTTTTTTATGAAGTTACTATGCAACGTGCGTAGCGCATAGTACGATGCGCTACGCGCATCGCGATGCGCTCCGCTCAGTACGGGCAAAACCGGATATTATAAGTTTTCTCAAATTCGGCCTCGAACATTGAGTTTTATCTAATGGGCCCATTTTAGGGTTTGCGACCCTATTTCGGCCCAAAATGGCATTCGGCGTGCCAGAAGGTCATTTTTCGCGTAGGTATCAGCGAAAATGTGTTCTATATGTTTAGAACACTCAGATTGGTGAATTCGGGTGGTGGGCCCATCTAGGTACTATTCATGATGAATAGTACCCCTATGGGCCCCACAGTACAAAAGTGTGGTACTATTAACGATGACCTGGAAAGTGGAAAATAGCATGCCAAGCGTTTTGCCTCAAGTAAGGCAGCAGGTAGGATGTATTCTGTGCGTACAGAATACATCAAAGTGGACCATAGTGGGAAACGGGCCCCACTAGTGTTTAGCGGGCCCCACAGTATGATGAGCCTAGATATGTGGCATTCGGGATGCCACGGGGTATGCCTTATGCAAGGCAGCAACGGAATGTATTCTATAAATACAGAATACACAAAATAGGCTAATTAGGGAAAGTAGACCCCGCCTGTGTAATATTCATAGTGAATAGTGACCTAGATTCAAAATGTAATATTTTGTATTCTGTGTATCCTACCACATGTAGGCAGGTGTGAAATATATTCTGTAAGTACAGAATACACAGAATAGACTAGTAGAAGTTATGGGCCCCACTAATGTCCTAGGTGGGCCCTACAATATAGTGGGCCTAGAAGATGGCATTTGTGATGCCAAGCGTTGTGCCTTGCGTATGGCAATTGGAAAATGTATTTTGTAAGTACATAACACACAGAATAAGCTAATCAGGGGTAGCGGGCCCTGCTATTGCCCAAGTAGGCCCTACAGCGTAGTGGGCCCAGAAGATGGCATTTACGATGCCAAGCGTTGTGCCTTACGTAAGGCAACTGTAAGATGCATTCTATAAGTACATAATACACAGAATAGGTTAATAGGGGTCGTGGGCCTCACTTTTCCTAATGGGCCCCACCTATGCACTATTCATAATGACTAGTGCCCAGGGCCAAAATGCAATACCTTGCATTTCAAGTGTTTTGTTCCCTGTAGGCAACAGGGAGGGGTGTTCTGCACACATAGAACACTCATAATATGTGGCGAGTCCTGCCAGGCGCCATGGTGGGCCCCACCAGTTCTGAAATGTTCTATACACCAGAACACACAGACGAAAGATACAAGGGCCTATATGCATAATCGGGATCGATACCGGGGATTAAGTCCTAACCGAATCAACAAAGATCAAAAATTATACGATGGTGAAAATTCAGGGTCAACACATGGGTTTGAAGTTTATGTATGATTGGCTCTATCACAAGTAGGAGTTTGTTAGTGTATGCTCTAGAGCATCATGTTTTAATTGTAATTTAACATTGAACATTCGATCAATAAAAGGCATTTTTCATTATCAAGTTTGCTTAAAAGGCTTTTAACTAAATAATGAATTACAAGATATTGGAACAGTACAAAGGAATTCATAAAGAGTTTATGAAATGAGAATATTATTGTATGCAAATGTTTAATATCTAAATGATCCCTGATCAATGTATTAATAAGAATGGATATTATTAATGCGGTTAAGATCAGAACATGTTATACTTTATTATATTAGCGTATGCTCTAGAGCATCATGTTTTATTGTAATTGAATATCGAATGATTAATCAATAAAAGGCATTATTCATTATTCAATTTACTTGAAAGGTTATTAATTTAATAATGAATTCCAAGATATTGGAATAGTATAAAGGAATTCATAAGGAGTTTGTGAAATGAGATTCTTATTATATGCAAATGTTCAATATCTAAATTATCCATGATTAATGTATTAATAAGATTGGATATTATTAATGCAGTTAAGATCAACATTGTTATACTTTCTTTAGGGATGATTCTCATTCATCATGATGAGAGTTGTCTAAAGTGAACATGTGGATGAGCAGTAGGGGACTGACTCATTGGAGGCCTCGCTAGTGAGATTTCATATGGATAATTGATCTATGTGTGTGAAATATATCTCACTCATATAAGTAATGCAAGTATCCTTAATACTTTAGATAATAATGTTATCTTAATTATGGATCTTTAATTAGATCCATGTAATATTGATTATCTTAATTCTTAACATATTGATTATGATTCATGTAATATTCTTTATTTGAGAATCTTTGATTAGAGTAGGTGCTTATTGACGAATGAGTTTCATAAAAGCATTTTGGGAATAAAGATTATGGTACATGAAACATCAAATTTAGGGCATGATCTAACACACCTGATTATACATATAGTTAACATTAATCCATACTTAAAATATAAATAAGATAGTGGATGGTGAAAGGAGTTTTATTGCATGGAATCTAATATGAAAGGGCTGTAGTCAAACTAATGACCTCCTGATATTTGCATAGTCATGATATGTGACTAGACACCACTCATGATTTACATTTGATATTATTAAATGTAGTTTAATAATAGATTCATATATTGCCAATATGTTAAGAACCTAAAAGGTCGCACATTAAAGGTAAGAGGAATGATGATCATGAATGGATGTTGATAAAATAATGTTTTGTGGTTATAATATAACTTGAATATTTTATATTCATTAGAAAGATCATGAAAAGATCTTCGATTTGATACCAAGATCGCTGAAATCTAATGAGCTGAACTCAAGATAGAAGTGATTTAAGATGACATGTTCTACATGCATGATATATGCACATTTAGACGGAATTAAATTAATTAATAGTCAATATGTGATTTTCACATGAATTATTCATGTGTGATGAATTAAAAGGAAGTGAACCTGATTTTGATGTGCTTCTTGAGGGATTTTAGGTCATGCACATGCAAATCACATGCCTGAAACATGTGACTTGTACATGCATATGACTTAAGCAACCTAAAACCTAATTAGGTTTTTATAAGTTATCTGGCACAAATTTTTGGGTTACAAAAACAAGCTAATTTTGGCTGCCTCTTTTTCCCTTTGGTTTTAAAATAATTCAAAGCTCAAAAACAATGAATCAATTCAACTTTTGGTAGAAGATCAAGAAGAAGAATCGAATTCAATTATTATTTTTCATCCATTCCTTTTATGTTTTGTTTTACTAGTCTCTAAACAAAACTTGTAATATTGATTAATAATCATTTAATTACTTGTGTGGATAGTTTAGAGATCCTCTACCTTGGGGATTGAAAAGTTTGCTACAGCTTTTTCAGAAGGATAAGGAAGAAGGAGATTTGCTTAAAAGTGAGTTTTTCAATATCTTCTTTGATAATCTTCTCTGTGTTTGATGTATTCATGAATAGAATTGTTAGATCTGATGAAATCATTATGTTTTAAAAATTTCTAAATTATATCTTCCACTACCAAAGACATTTTCATAAACCAACAATGGTATCAAAGCGATTTGGTGTTGCAATCTATGCATAGAATAAATAAGATTTTGGTTTTTCACTATCATTATGGCTTGCAAAATTTTCAATTTTGAAGGGTTTATTGTTTGAATTTGGATTTAAAATTTTAACCACTTATTCTTCATTAAATTAAATTGGTTTATATTAAAAACAATTTAATACATATATGGAAATTTTATAAGATCAAAAGTCATATGTTGCATATGCTCTTACTGAAAGGCTGATTGGATTTTTGTGTAATTCTTAATGTTTTTGCTTGATTATTGCATGTTAAAATTTTTGAAAATGTAATAAATCAATTATTTAATGTTTTGACTTGATTTTGGAGCATTTTAAATGAATTATGATTTGATTTGGATGTGATGTTGTGGAAATCATGTTCATATGAGCATAGGAAGTCCAATTTTGGTATATTTAGCTTTTTCAATATAAGTGCTCATATTTTTCTATTAATTTATGTATTTTAATGTTTTAGAGACATTAAAGGTTTTAATAATGAAATTTTATTAATTTTATAGATTAATAAGTCTTTTTTTGAATTAAAACTCTTAAAGGAGCAATTTGAGCATCATAAGGATTCTTATTGGTTTTGACTTCTATTTTGATTTCTAAGTGATATATTGATATTTAAAGTGTGATTAAATGATTAATATATTAATATTTGGATGATTATTCCTTTAATAAATAATTTATTCAAATAGAATTCAAAACATGTAAACCATATGTTTTCAAATGCAAGCTTAATAACTATTTTAAAAGGCAAAGTTTATTTGAATTTTAAAATGGAAAAATCAAAATGACATTATGAGAAGATTATTTATTTAAGCATTTTTGAATGTATGGATGGATGATTATATGGCATGATGGTGATTATGGACTTAGCCTAATAGGATTGAGCATATGCATCATTTTATAATTTTTGGTAAATAGGGCTTATAAGTCCTGCCTTTTCTTTAAAATCGTTTGTACTTCTCTTCTCATCTACTCCCTCCAAATGTAACTTAGGGTTTCTACTATTGAAATTTGTAATTAGATTACATAGGTTGTAAAGGAGTTACAAAAAGAGGTAAAAGGAGTAAGGCGTGACCAAAAGAGGAAACTCTAAGACCAAATTTGTAATAGAATAGTCTTATTTCAAATTTTTGAGGTTTGTAAAATCATGCATAACCTAGGTATGACCTTAGTCAAAAAAGTCCATAATCATCATATTATAAATTATTATAATGGTGTTTTTATGAGTTACATGAGCATGCCATAACATACATGAGCCAAGACCATGCATGGTGTACCAATTGCACATACCTGCCTTAAATGTTTTAAATGACATAAAAGGAAATAAATCCCTCAAAGGAATATAAATCTAAGGCCTTCTATTTTCTAAGATAATGATGGAGAGCTTCTTGCCATTAAAATTGTTGAGCATACTTAAGCCTATTTAACATGGGGTATATCCAAGTTTTCAAAAATGGATCAGATTTAAATAAAATATTTTATTTGTTAGGCATACCCAAAGGAAGTGCACATGATTTTCATATGCTTCTGGAGGGATTTTAATTCATGTACATGCATGTGACATGCACATGTATATGACTTAAGTAACTTAAAACCTAATTAGGTTTTTGTAAATTGTTTAACATAAATTTTAGGGTTACAGAACAAACTAATTTTGGCTACCTCTTTTTCCTTTTGGTTTCAAAATAATTTAAAGCTTAAGAACAAGGAATCAATTTAACTTTTGATAGAAAATCGAGAAGAAGAACTGAATTTATTTCTTATTCTTCATCCATTCCTTTTATGTTATATTTTACTAGTCTCTAAACAAAACTTGTAATGTTGATTACTAATCATTCCATTACTTATATGGATAGTTTAGAGATCCTCTATCTTGGGGATTGAAAAGTTTGCTACAGCTTTTTAGAAGGACAAGAAAGAAGGAGATCTACTTAAAAGTGAGTTTTTCAATCTCTCATGTGATAATATTTTTTGTGTTTAATGTATTCTATGAATAGAATTGCTAGATCTGATGAAAACATATGTTTTAAAAATTTTTAAATTATATCTTTTATTGCCAAACATGTTTTCATAAACTAACACCTTATGGGGTGATTCTCATTCACTATGATATGAGTTGGGTAAAATAAACATATGGATAGGTAGTTAGAGACAAGCTCATTGGAGACCTTGCTAGTAAGATTTCGTATGGATAATTGATCTATGTCTGTGAAATATATCTCACTCATATCAGTAGTGCAAGTGTCTTTAAGACTTGAGATAACAAGGTTATCTTGACTATGGATTACTATATTTTGGCCCTTATATTTTATTCCTCCTTAGGAGGCATTCATAGCTTGGAGGTTGGATGTAGTGTGAAATAGTTGAAGGTATTTATTATTAATAAAGGATTCACCATCCCAGATTAATAGTAGGGGTTTTATCTCATTGATTTATGTAATACTTTTTATTCAGGAATTTCTAGCTAGAGTGATGAATGAGTTTCATAAGGGCATTATGAGAATAAAGATTATGATTAAATAAAATATCAAATTTAGGATATGATCTAACATAATTGATCATGAATTGAGTTTGCATTAATCCATACTCAAACTTAAAGGAGTTTGTTGCATGGAATCTGATATGGAAGGGTTGTAGTCAAACTAATGACCTCTTGACATTTAAGTAATCATGATGTGTGACTAGACACTACTCTTGATTTATATAAGATACTATTAATTAGAGATTAATAGATGTTGCCAATATGTGAAGAAATCAAAAGGTCGCACACTAAAAGTTAGAGGAATGGTAGTGATAAATGGATGTTGGTAGGATAATGTTTTATGGCTACAAGATAACCTAACCCTTTTCATGTTTATTTGATAGAGCATGAAAAGAGCTTCAATTTGATACTATGATCACATAAATTTGATGAGTAAAACGCAAGATACATGTGTTTTAAGATGGCATGTGCCATGCACATGCCATATGCAACCATGGACGTGATTTGATCAATATGTGAGTGTCACATGACTTATTCATGTGTTATAAGTCAAAGGAAAGGGCGTATGATTATCATGTGCTTTAGGAGGGATTTTAATTTATGCACATGCAAGTCACATGCCTGAAGCATGTGACATGCATATACATATAACTTAAGTAACCTAAAAACCTAATTAAGTTTTAGTAAGTTATCTGACATAACTTTTAAGGTTACACACACAAAACAGAAAGGAGATTTTTAGCTGCCTCCTTTCTTCCTCTCTTCTAGCCTTATTTGAAGCTCTTAGAGAAGAAGATGAACTACAATTTGGTTTTTCCTTAATTTAGGGCTTGCATTTTTTATAATTTTGAAAGTGTTATAGAATGAATTAAAATTTGAAAATTTAACCACATGTTTTTCAATAAATTGGCTTCATTTTAATTATAAAAATTGAATGCATATATGGGTTTTTTTTGAGATAAAAATTGATGTTTGCACATGCTTCCTATTGAAAGCCAAATAGGAGTTTTGTACTATTCTTGATGTTCTTGCTGTATTGTTGCATGTTTGATTGTTAAGAATGTAATGAATCAATTAGTTAATGTGTTAACATAATTATAGAGCATTTGAAATGAACAAAAATATAAATTAGAAGTGTTTTATTCAATCAAAACAAAATATGCGCATAAATTGTTCATTATTATTGTATTTGGTATTCCATAACAAATTGCTCAAATATTTTTCATTAATTTGTATAATGGAATATAATTTAGTGTTTTAAACACATTAAAGTTTTTAGAAATAAATGTTTATTAATTTTTGAGATTAATAAGTATTCTATTTGCATTAAAGCAATTTAAGCATGATAAGGAGTCTAACTAGTTTCAGTGTTTTGACTTTTATTTTGACTTCTAAATGATATATTACTATTTAAAATGTGATTAAATAATTAATATATTATTTTGGATGATTATTTAAGTTAATAAGTAATTCATTTAAAAGAATTCAAAACTAGTAAGCCCAATAAGCTATTTTAAAATTTAAATCAAAAATTGATAAGAGAAGATTTTTTATTTGTGCATTATGAATGTATGGATGAATGGATGTATGGCATGATGATGATTATGAACTTGGCCAATGTGATTGAACATATGCATTTTACAAATTTTGGTAAATAGGGCGTGCGTGTCATACCTTTGCTTATTTATTTTGTACTTCTTTTCTCATAAAATTCCCCTTAAATGTAACTTGAGGTTTCTACTATACAAATTTGTAATTGGATTACATAGGTTGTAAAAGAAGAATGAAAGGAGGTAAATAGAGCAAGGGAATAAGGTGTGACCAAAAGTGGAACTCCAAGACTAAATTTGTAATAGAATAGTTTTTATCAAGATCAAAAGAGAAAGTTGAATCCCTTAATCATCCATCATCCTTTTTTCTTTCATTCTTTTTACTAGTCTTTAAACCAAAAACTAGTAATTTAATTACTAACCATTCCTTCTTACTTATGTATATAATTTAGAGATCCTTTGGTTTGGAGATTGAAAAGTTTACTATAACTTTTCAGACAAATAAGAATGAAGGAGATCGGCTAAAAGTAAGTTCACCCATTCTCTTATCATGAACTCTTCTTTTATGCGTGTTCTATATGTATGATTTCCTAGATCCACTTAATTAATATATTTTAAAAGTTTTAAAACTCACCTTTTACTGTTAAACATGTTCATCGTCTCTCTTATGCATGTTCTATATATATTAAAGTTGAAACTTTGAGTGAATAGATATATCTTTGAAGGGTTTGACTTATCATTCATGCTGTGGGTTGGTTGAACAAAATCTGGAACCATCCAGTGATGACTCAATCTTACAACTCATTTAAGTCCATCTCATTCCTTGAGATAGCCTATTGGGGAGGTGATTCCTTGTTTGATCAAGGCATTCGATATTAGCCCGATGATAGCAAGGTCACTGTTGACTACAAAGGGCTCTTTAGATCTTACTACTATCTTTTGGCTGTGCATCGACAAGCTGGTGACTACGCCTTCATGGCTAAGTGATGGGGAAACCAATGATAAATATGCCATAAACCATCGTGCACATTAAGATATAGCTCCAATAGTAGAATAAATCCCCACCTTATTGAACTCCCAAACTATGAAGTGTGGAAATGTAAATAATAAGGCTATAGAAGAAGAGAAAATACCATAATTAAATTGATAAGTTAACCCTAATTCCTAATGCAATTAGATGAAAGTAAATCTTCACTCTCACTCTAATAATAAAATACATAAATCATCACTCTCACTTCTGCTGTAAGTATGAATTCTAAGCCATTATATATTTACCCTAATTTTTACATGAGTTACCTCTTATGAGGTTTTTGGCTCATTGAGCTATGTGAATTGATTTTAGCTCCTAACTTTTACTTGAACTGTCCCCTTAGATTTTTAATTCATTAGGTCACTTTAATTTTTACTTGAGCAACCTTTTGCAAGGTTTTCAATTCAACGAGATTTTTTTTCTATTACAATAGACCTTGCTCCAAGAGAAACTAGGGATCCTAGTACAACCATTGGATAATCCATAGAGATATGCATCTCATAGCCATATGAGAAGAGGCTACACCTTTGGTGAGGTTAGGACGTTGACATTCAATGGTTAGGTTGAGTGGATGGGGAGCATCCTTGAGAGTGAGGCAAGATGGACTTGTCCTTAGTAGTACATCTAGCATGCAATGGTAAGGATGTAGATTGACTATATTTTGCTATTGGGATTCAGAGGCTACAATCACTATAGTCTTGTTAGAGTTTATCGTTAGTATGGCTAAATACAGACTATTCCTCTATCACTATCAGAGTTCAAGGAAGGATGACTATTATCTTGCTTTTTGGAGCATGTGGAGAGGACCTAGCCTCATCATAGGACCATGTCAATAGAGATCTTTAGAGCTGGATCTGATACAGATGATGAGTATAAACTATGGGAGTTGTGCCACACTTAGGATTTTGCACTGCATAAACTTTTAGGCAACCAAGCTATATGTAATAAAGAAATATAATGCTTTATGTTTGAAACTAGTATTACTTATGGCTATGTTTACGAACATGCGTTCCATTTTCATTGATGACATTAAAATATCTACATGAAAAATGTTAAAAGTAGCACAAAAGCTCCAATATGCACCAGACTTAACCCCTATCATTGACTAGTCCTATGTGAGACTTTTTGATCAACTATGTTAACGCTCTCCTTTTGGTTTTAAGAGCTTTAACTTTTGCACGAGCTATCCAAGCTGATATTCAACTAATTGAATGATCATTTTTTATTTATCTTAACTTTTACATGAACTGCCTATGTAGGTTTTCAGGTCAACAAATTTTCATTTTTATTTTTTGCTTTAGATAAAATGTTGGAGAATAACATGATTAAAAGGTAGCAAAAACATTTAAATTTTTTTTATAAAACATATTTTTCATGGATCTATGCAATCAACACTCAGAACATAGTATAGATCTTTTCATGTACAATTACATGATCCTTGTATCAACTCATGTTTTTTTTCCTACTAGTTAGAATTGAATGATCCTAGTATCAAATCAAAGCTCTTTTCATGCTCTATCTAATAAACATGAAAAATTCAAGTTTACTCATAACCTTGAAACAATATCTCATATTGAGTCAACATCCATTCTCTTCATTTCTAATTCCCTAACTTTTATGTGTGACCTTTTGGGTTCTTAACTTGTTGGCAACATATTATAATATTATTAAATCTCATTTAATAACATTATATATAAGTTATGAGCAACATCTAATCATACATAATAACTACCCAAATATCAAGAGGTCATTAGTTTGACTACAACCCTTCCATATCAGATATTATTGCAATGAACTCCTTTCACCATCCATTATCTCACTTAGGTTTGAGTATGGATTAATGTCAACTTAATACATGATCAAGCATGTTAGATCATGCCCTAAACTTGATCTTTTATGTCCATAATCTTTATTCTTAAAATGCCCCTGTGAACTTATTCACTTTTAGGCATTCTACTCTGGCCAAAGATTTTAGAATCAAAGATTACTACATGCATCATTGAGAAACCCTTAAATTTAATATGGGGTGATGAATCCTTTGTTGACATACAAATATCTTCAATACTTCATATTATACCTAACATAAAATACCTCTTTAACCAATCGAGGTTGATAGGTTTAGAGAACTTGTTACCCTCCAAGTTTGAGATATGAACGACACCTTTGGATAAAATCTTCTTAACTAGAAATGAGCCCTCCTAGTTTGGTCTGAACTTTCTATATGGGTTGTGGATAGCTAATCTGACTTGCTTTAGTACTATATCACCTTCCAATATAGCAACAGGCTTGACTTTCTTATTGAATGCATTCATCATGTGCTTCTTGTAAAGCAACCAATTTTTCATATATGGCCCTTTCTCACTCAGCCTCTAGCAACTGAGCTTCCAGAATAACCTTAAGTGACTTCAGCTACACTTTGAATAGCAATACTACTTTTTTCCTATAAACCAAAGAATAAGGAGTAGCACTTGTAGGACTACTTATAGTGGTTCTGTAACCCCATAGAGCAAATGGCAGCTACTCGTGCCAATCCCGATAAGTCTAAATTATCTTGGCCAAGATCATTTTGATCATCTTATTGGTCACTTGGACTGCCCTATTAGCTCGAAGGTGATATAGAGAAGATTCATGATGCTAAATCCTATATCTCTTTAACAATTCCAACCTTTGACCTTGGAACTACACTCCATTGTTAGAAACTAAGTGATGCGGTACCCTATATCAATGTATGATATTCCTCTTTATAAATTTGGTAACCTACTTTGCTCCCAATTTACTATAGGATTTTGCTTCCACTCCCTTAGAGAAGTAGTCAATAACCATCAATATGTATTGATGCCCATTAGAATCATTATGATGGATCTCACTCATAATATCGATTCCATAGGCTAAGAAAGGCCATGGTATTATAAAATTCTATAATTTGACATATGGTACATGACTCGGATCTTTATGAATTTGACACTCATGGCATTACTGCACAAACTATATGTAGTTTTCTTCCATGGTAAGCCAAAAATAACCTTGGTATAGGATTTTTTATACAATGTGAATCCATTCATGTGGGACCTATAAACACCAGTGTGCATTGTTTACATGATTGTTTTGATCTCCTTCCCCAATATATATTAAAGTTATAGACCACTAACTATTCTTATGTAGAGTACACCTTAATGCCAAGTGAAATTGGCTACTAGCCTTTAGAAAGCTAGCTTATTAGTCCTATTAGCTTCCTTTGAATAAGCAGCGATTCTCAGAAAATTCATGATATCAACATACCATGGAATCTCATCTTGATGGTTTAGCGCTATAACCAGTTCTCCATTATAAGAAGGAATTCTTGATTGCTCGATGATCATAGGCTAAACTTGACATTGCAATCACTCACATACCAAAGCTAGTGTAGCCAAAGCATTGACTGCCTTATTCTCATCACTCAAAGTATGAATAAACTTACATGAGCTAAATCTGTAAATCATAAGCTTCATGTATTCAACATAAGGCTTGAGCCTTTCTTCTCTAACATCCCACTTAGCTGTGGACTGGTGAATAATAACCATCAAATTACCAAATACCTCTACTTCTTGGGCATTAATCATTAGCAGTACTTCAAGCTTGAACATACTTGCTTCATACTCGACTATGTTATTAGTGATTGAGAAAGCTTAGTCACTTCAAAAGCATGACCAATTCACCTTCAGGAATGATCAATAATACCTCTATGCTTGCATATCTTCTATTGATTACACGATCAAAGTGTAACTACAATTTCTGGGCATTGACTACCCATAAGTACTCATATGGGAAGTCTAGTTGAAAAGTTTTAGAGTCTTCCATTGGCTTGGATGCTAAGAACTCAATAATTGCTCTACCTTTGATCACCTTCTTAGTGATGTACTGCTATGAGTGAGGTTTTCACCATGACCTAGAGCAAGGCTTACGATAAATGGCATTAGGGGCTGCTTAGAATGAAAGTGTGGTCTTCTCTAGAGGCTTCCATAGGGACTAAAATAGACTCAAAAGAGTCATAAGATAGACTTGCTATTAGATGGTTCTAGATTTGGTTCAACTGACCCATAACATGAGTGCTAAGTCAAACCCTTCATAGATGGGTTCGGGTGGTGAAGATCTATTCCCTCAGAGTTTCAAGTTTGATTTTATCATTTTAGTTAAGTTAATTATCCTAGGCAGGCAAGCATTTAAAAGTATGAAATAAGCACACAACATGATATAATATAACAATAATCATAATAGATATAGCATAATGAATATGATATGATAATCATGACATGACATGACATCATGATATGACAATCGTGGTGAATGAAGTAGGGTATAAGCATGGCATGCGAGATAACATGACATAAATATGACATGTGAGAGATGACATGATATAAGCATAGTATACGAGATAACATGATATAAGCATGACATGTGAGAGATGACATGATATAAGCATGACATATGAGAAATAACATGAAATAAGCATGACATGTGAAAGATGACATGGCATATGCATGATATGTGAGAGATGACATGGCATAAGCATGACATGTAATAGATGACATGACATAAGCATGACATATTAAAGGATGGCATGACATACATCATATAACAATGATAAACCAAGCATAGTAGCGTAATAAGGCATAGCAGTATGAATGAAAATTAATAATGGCCCAAAGAAAGCGAAAGATAAAGATAAGGGGATACATGATGAAACAAAGCTAAATCATACATGCTAAGGAAATAAAATAGAGGCCTATTCTATTACAAAGGATCTTCAATGATACATAAATCCAAGACACTAAGCAATATCTCCTCCACTTAGGAAAATAGCCTCATGTAGCATGAACCAAAATACATAAATGGAAAATGCAAATAAGGAAACAATTATTATGCAATAAGCAAGATGTGGGACATGAATGACCAATCCAATGCCATGTGAAAAGCATGAATCAAGGGCCAAAGTTCAATAAATGTAATGGTAACACTCATGAAAATACAATAATAAATATGAGTCAGGCTATCAAAATGATGAAAAAAGTAATCAATTTTAGGCAAAATCAATTAAAGGAACAATTGGAAGATTTTAAGATTACATGTTGCATCACTTAGAAAAGAAATAACATCCAATTAAGTAAATCATGCCAAGTGACAAATAAAATATAATTAAATAGCATTTAATTGAGAAAACAAGTAAATTAATTGATTTAATAGCAAAGTCAATAAAATTGATCATGAGAAATGAAATTAGAGGACTCTAATATAATCTAATCATCAATTAGAGATGAAAAACACATCTAGTTCAAGTCCAATCACATTAATTACAATAAACATCAAATTAAAATAACATTTAACTTGAAAATTAATTTTACAGCTAAAATTAATCAAATTGAATTTATGACAAATTCAAATTATTAGAGTTATTATGAAACCACTAGTGTTATTAAAAACTTTGATTAGCATTGAAAAGAAGTGAAAATGCCTGAAAAGTCATGAAATAACAATAAACAGATAGCTATATGTGCTGCATATAGCATGATGTTCATAACACATAGGCTATATGTGTTGCATATACTATGATATATATCACATGTAACGAGCATAAATCAGAAGAAAATCAAGTTTTTAGGCTAAAACATAAAGCAAATCATAAACCTATGCGAATATGTGACTGTTATAGATCATTCTAGCTATGAAAAAACTAAGAATGCTACTGTTACATTCATGATTGAAGCTAATAAATGAAAAATCAAAGAAAAATCATAAAACCCATAAAGAAATCAAGAGAAAATGAGAAAGGAAGAGGTGTTCCATAATCATTAATGGTGATTAGCTTCAAATCTTGAATCCATACAAGTTTTATGGATTTAAAGTGAGGATTAATTAATCTCTAATTCTAATTAGTAACTTAATTAAGTGTTTATTTTAAGTGAGAAATGAATTTGGCAGAGTTTGTTCGTAATTAACAATTTTTAGAGCTTTTTCCCATGAACATATGGCTTATATTTATAGGTGAGGTTTATTAGTTACCATAAAACAAGTAAACAATATGGGATTCTATGAAATTAAGACTTATATGCATAATATATAGTGCTATGTGCATAGCATATAGTGAAAAAAAGGCTATATGTAGAACATATAGCTGTGAGCACCGGTTTCTGCCGGAGCCTAAAGCGAGGCTTACGAAAGTCACAGACCGGGGACTGCACTTGGAGTGAAAGCGTAGTCTTCATGAGGGGTTCCCTCAGGGAATGATACAGACTCAAAATAGTCACAAGGAGTCGCCACTAGATGGTTCTAAATTTGGCCCAACTGACCCATAACATAGTACTAGTTGAACCCTTCAGAGATTAGGTTAGGGTGATGGAGATCTATTCTATGAGTTTCCAAAATCGATTTTACCGTTATAGTTGGAATTAATTGTCCTAGGCAGGCAAGCATGCAAGCGTAAATGTAAGCACACAACATGTCATGTGAGTTGGCGTTACGAGGTTGCATGTAAAATGACATATAAAGCTATATGGCATTTTAGATGACATGGCATATGCGTGCCATGTGATATAACGATAAAAGTAACATGGCATATGCATGATATGTGAGCATGGATGACATATCATATGCATGACATGACAACCTAATATGATATGTAAGCACATAATCATGGCAAATAATGTGAGGCGTTATGCGTTAATGTTATTTGGATTTGTTTTAGCGTTCGGCATATAGCATATGCAATGCATATGTATAGTGTATGGGGTGTGACATGGCATATGCATGACATATGTATAGTGTATGGGGTGTGACATGGCATATGCATGACATATGAGATAAATGGTCATTTCATATGCATGATATTTGAAGTGGTGCATGACATAGCATATGCATGGTATGTATAGTAGAATGTGCTTGTGTTATGTGACATGGCATGTGAAGTGATGTATCATATGCATGACATGGTATAATGTATGGCATACCATATGCATGGTATGTGAAAATGATGTATGACATGGCATATGCATGACATGGCATAATATATAGCATACCATATGCATGGCATAGTAAATGGATGACATACTGTATACATAGCATGTAAAGTGAATGACATACCATATGCATGGCATGTTAAATGAATGACATATTATATGCATAACATGTGAAGTGAATGACATACCATATGCATGGCATGTGATGTATGGCATAGTATATGTATGGCATACGTTATGATATGCGTTATGGCATATGATGTGGCATAGTATATGACATGGCATGGCATATATATGCATGGTAAAGCGTATTGGTTGATTGAGCATATTGGATTGCATATTTGGAGTATTGGCATATTTGTATATTTATACGTATATGCATACGAAATATAGTATGTTATGGCATACGATCTATGCATGGCATGCATAGTAGTGTGTGCATGTGTCATGTGACATGGCATGTGACATGATGACATAGTATATTTAGGCAAATATACAAATAAAAATAAAGGCCGGTGAAAGAGATCGAGGAAATTAGGGGGGTAAACATGAGATAAGGGGATTATTACAGATCGAATAATAAATCCTATCCTATTACAAAAATTCCTCACATACATAATTTCCCGGGGTATTAAGTAATGCCCTTTTTCCCCTCGAATTGCATGATCCAAAATGCACGAATGGATTAATATGCAAAATAAACAAATAAATTCATTAGTAGCAAATGAATTTTTTATTTATTTGACTAGTCCAATACCATTTAAAAGTACGAACCAAGAGTCAAAATCCAGCAATTATTAGGCAATAATTGAAAGAATAAACACGAGCCGGATCTTGAAAATTTATTTTATAAAAATAATTTTAGGCAAAATTATTTTATTGTGATCATGAAAAATTAAATGGGAGGGCTCACATCACATCAGAATTATTGGAGAAAGCGACTCGACCAAATAAAATCTAATCCTTTCAAAAATCACATTTTTACGATTAAAAATTACATTTTATCGTAAAAATTAATTTTGAGGCCAAAATTAATTAAGTGTATTTTTTATATGACAAGTCCAGAATACTTGAGCCACTGTGAGACTCAAATACTACTGGATACGTCAAAATACGGTGAAAATATGGCCCAAAATATGGTTTTTCTGGAAAAACGTGAACTAGGTGCGCTGTGCATTAGGTTATGTGTGCCACATATAAGCTAAGTGTGGCACACATAACTTGTAAATCTGCAAGAAAATTAAATCTATCAGTACAGAAATGATCTACAGATTAAAATATACAACATTAATGAAGACAGTACCTCATTTTGAACACGAATCGGCCTCCGGTTTTGCAAACCAAACAATTAATTAAGCAATTAATTGAAATATTAATTTTAAAGCCAAAATCAATTAGATCTAGACACTTTTTGACAGATCCAGAACCCCAAGTGCATGGAAAAGCTACTGGAGTTGCTGGAAAATTCAGATCCAAAGTGGATTGGGTGAAAATCAGGTTTTTCTGTGAAAATCAAGACTTATGTGCACCACACATAAGGTTATGTGTGGCTCACATAATAGTATATGTGGCATACATAACTTGCAAAAATAGAAGGAAATCAAGGATTTTTAGGCAAAAACCCTAGATCCAGCCCCGATCTAGGCAGATCGGACCTAAAACTAGAGTTTTGCTCGTGAATTTGCATCCAAATCAAAGAAAATAATTTTTAAAATTAAAATCATGGTAGATCTGGCAAGGTTTAGGCAGATCCAGGACACCCAAGGCATGAGGGAGCCTTGAATGCCACTGGAGTGGCCAGATCGGACGAAAAACTGGTGAAAAACAGGAGAAAATGGCTTTTTCTTTGAAATCTGAAGGTTATATGTGCAGTATATAACCTTATGTGTGCCACACATAGGTTACATGTGGAACCAAAAGCTTGGTTCTACGATCAGTACTAGATCGTGTGGTCAACTGCGGGACCTGAATGACCATCTGCTGGGTTTATTCTCACACCATCATATAAATGTCAGATATCTCTGAAACGGCTTTCAGGATCCTCTGCATGGTCTCTGACATTTTTGGTTGATGGTTTTGATCAGTAAATACCCCAACTCCATTACTGGGGGCCCGACGCTTAGGGCTGTTTCGGTCAGAGCTGACCGGTGATTACTGCGAGACTAATGGCTTCCTTGCGAGTAAATCACCTGAAGTCGGCATTGAGATCCCTATGCGTTAGGGTTTTGACGTCAACGACTTGACTCTGTGATCTCTACTAGATCATGCGGTTCAGCGACGAAACCTTTAGTGACCGTCTGCTGGGTTTGGATGATCAACCATCAGATCTTGTTCTCATGCCATCAAATAAGTGTTGTCTGTCTCCAAAGTCTGCATTTGGGACCCTCTGTTGGAATGCAACACCATCTGGTCAACGGCTTGACCAGAAGTCAAAGGCTTGACTAGAAGTCAAAGGCTTGACTGCTTTTGATTGTCTGCTAGACATAGGAAAGCAATTTGTTAGTGAAATTGGTATTGAAATAGTCCAGGAAAAATCCTTGAATTTTTGAGTATCAGTCTACTATGTTCTGACTGATTTTGCAGATTTTCCAAACGCTGCGGGTCATGAAAATTAAGTTCGACGGAGCCAACAACCTCCAAAAATTCTGAAATTTTTACCAGAGGCTTAACTTTTCATGTGCATTTCAGGAGGGGGGTAGCGCACATTAGTAGGAATGCACTGTGGCAGGTGCATGTTAGCAAAATTTACAAGGTACGGTGCACGTTACCCTATGTATGGCACACATAGCTTAAAATTTTTATATTTCCAGGCTTCCATTCAAAAATCAATTTTTTTTTCCTTCAAAACCTTGATTTTCTATGAAACTTCAACCTGAAAATTTTGCATTTCTGCAGAAATGGCCGGAATTAAAATGCAACCGACCCCCCCCGAGACCCCGAATCTATCCCGAGTTACGCTTTAACTGAGCTTACAACTCATGATGCTTATTTTGGAGCCCATTTTGGTGATGTAATTATGGAGACCTTTGCCATAGACTCGCATCAGTCTCGAGCTCCTCCCGAGAAGGTGAGTTTTATGCAACTCGGCTCAGTTTTTTAGCTTTTATTATTTTTCCAAAAATTAAGTTTTACACTATTTTTAATGTGTTTTAGGCTTGCGTTAGGCTAGGATTTTATGCTAGGCTGAAGCTAGGCTTAAGTGGGCTGGTGTTTGTTTGGATTTTTTGATGAAAATTGGGCTTTTTAGTACAGGTTTGTGTTATGTGTGGCGCACATAACACTATGTGTGGTGTACATAGCCTATGTGTGGTGCACATAGCCTATGTGTAGCACATATAGTGTTATGTGTGGCATACATAACAATGAAAAATGGGTTAGAATGTGTGTTTTTTAGACATTTTTCAAGTGTTTGGGTATTTTAGTGATTCATAGGCATGAATAGGTGTATTTAGGGTTAGGAGGAGGAGCTCTGTACCTTTGAAATTATTTTGTACACTCTATAATTTAGCATTAAGCCTAACCTGAATTCTGTATTTTAGAGAGGGGAGCGGACAATTGTGGGCAGCGGTAGCATCCGTAGCATCTTTGAATGGTATTCCTAGCTGCCTCGGGAAATCCATATAAGAGTGGACCTAGTTGTTTTGGTCCGTATATCTCCTGCTTCACTGGCATAGATAAAAGGTGTAACAGGCTTGTTACGACTGCCATGGTCGAGCGGTGGATGGATTCCATGCATACCTTCCATTTACCAGTAGGAGAGATCGTGATTACCCTAGGGATATTTGCTGGAATCACCGAGTTAGAGTGTACCAGACTACTTGTCTAGTTTGATGCCCGGCTGACATCACCCCGTTGGATGTACGGTGCGATATTTGACTTACTGGGTATGTCCCCCAATATGCGAGGTGGACACAGCATCTCCTACAACTATCTTCGGGAAGCGGTATTAGCGGAGAGGCTTGGCCAGACGATCTCAATGGATCAGTACACTTGTAGTTTTCTGTTGTATGTGCTAGGGAGTACTTTGTTTAATGATGCCAGAAATAGCATTCATATGTCTGTACTGTGGGCTCTCTGTGACTTGGAGTCCATCAGGCGGTATGATTGGGGTAGTGCTGGTCTAGCCCACTTGATGCAGGGACTGGACCTCTGCAGCAGACAGTGTAGAGATTGCTTCATCGGTTGCTGGCAAGTCATAGAGGTAAGCAGAATTTTGCTAATTCTGTTACTGTAGAGTCTATCTATGTCTTGCTGACTATGCATATTGACCTTGCAGATCATGGCGTATGAGTTTGGGTTGCTGCCTGAGCCTGATATTCTACATGGGGTATCGTTCAGTTTCCCTCATATGCGGGTATGGTGCATTCCATAATGGAGGCTTGAGTATACCATGGATGAGTTGAGGGAGCACCTCAACAATCTGACCTGGGATCACATAAGAAGAAATACTTTAATTAGCATTACACTATATCGAACTGGTGTGAGAAATACTTGTGCAGGTGTCTAATTTCCCCTTATTGTTGGAATAGGTGTGTCCCTTTCTTTGCAGTAATATGCATTCGAGGCTAGAGTACGTGATGAGTTTGATGCGTAAGGATGAGCATCATATATTGTTAGAGGGTCCTGAGAGTAGGCCCTTCTACTTGGGCGAGAACGTTGTGGATTGGTATCTGGGACCGGATAGTCAGGTGGAACCTGCTGCACCAACTCACGTAATATTCTGGGCAGCTTGTACTGACATAGATCTAGAAGTGACAGTGCATTTGGAACGGTATAATATCGAGGTTCCTGATAGTTCTAGTTCTGAGGATGATCACTCTGAGGAGGATGATGCATAGAGATGATGCGACGTCAGGCTTTCATATGCATGGAATCAGAAATTTGTAGTTTCTGTACTAGAATAAGATTATGCATTACAGACAGGCATTGCATGCCTAGTATGTCAAGGCTATTGCGTACCAACTGTGTGAACAGTCAAAAGCTTGAACTATATAACTTTTGGATTTATTAGTGGAATCCAATGATGTTTGCTACTTATAAATACACCATGCCTTTTGGTTTATTAGCAAAACATAACTCATCTACTTTTCTTTGCAGAAATTAGATATACAATGACTCAGCAATCATTGTCTGCCTTCCGTACTCTTTCCCGCCATTGGGGAAATAATGAGTGGAATCGACTAGGCGAGATCAAAATCCAATACTTGAGAACCCTCTAGCAAGTCTCAGTTAACCATACTTTTCTGCACGCTACCATGCAGTTCTGGGATCCAGAGGTTCACGTATTCCAGTTCGGGCATGTAGAGTTATGTCTGATGTACGAGGAGTTTGCTGTCATCCTCGGGGTTACTTGTAGTATGACGATGATGCTAACAGTGCTGGTGCCTGTTGGAGATGCGTTCTCATATCTGATCAGGGCTTTCGATGTTAGTCCACTGGAGGTGAGATCTCTTCTGATTGCAGATAGCTCTATAGATCTCGCTACCGTTTTCTGGCTATGCAGTCAAAAATCTATAGGAGACCCTTTATGGCTGAGTGATGGGGTAGATTTAGGTGTGTGATAAGGATAATAATAAAGGTAATGATTGCTACAGAATTTAAATCCCCCAGTCTCTATGGACTTAGTATAGAGTAAGAAGGATATCGAACACAGGGAATGATTCAACCTCATTCA
>CANYBF010459350.1:0-11283 GCA_948192965.1 Dalechampia spathulata
CGAGAAGGAAAAATAAAGAACACAAGATTTAACGAGGTTCGATAATGTGTCTACGTCCTCGGGAGCGATGAGCGGCTGTTTTTATTATGAACGGCATAACCCTAGGTTACAATTACAAGTTATTTAAATAATAACCCTAAATGGTATAATTACCGAAATACCTATACCGTACCACGAGGGCTCCGCCCCCACACCCCACACCCCCAACCCACAACTCACGAAACTCCCAGTATATGAGCTATACCCAACATATCATAATAAAATAAAATATGATGAGAAAATGATTTACACCTTTACATAATCATCTTATTTATTTGAATTTCAATTAACAACTTTTATTTCAAGATCATATATATATGCTTTTTTCCTATTATATATCCATCTTTCAACTAGTTCCACTCTTTTTTAATTATTTGATATTATTTAAGATTTCTTTTCTCCTCAAATAACTTTATTATTTTTACCAAGATTTTTTTTTAAAATAATTTCTTAATAACCAACTTTATTAACTTGTTCAATACATGAGTTTGATAATGAGGAATCTTTCTAATCACGTTCATTGAAAGTTATGCTTATATATGAAATAAAATATTCACATTAATATTGTCACTAGTTAAAGGAATTAGATATGTTAACATAATTACAAATAATTTTACAAAAGTGATATATATATATATATATAACAATTGAACTTTATTTAAATAATCATGGTTTTAAAAGGAAAATGATTGAGAAATGAATTTGAAATGTGAATGTTTTGATTTCAAAAGGAAAATATATTTGAAGACTCTACATCATAGTTTTGTCATGATATACAACATGAAATTAATCATTTATTTTAACAAGTTTAATGCTAGATGAATAAAATGGTTTGAAAATGATTTTTTTGATCCTATAAAATGAAGTTTTAAAAGGAAAAATTTTTTAAGTGGGCAACTCATTTATATGTTAATTAGATTATAATTGTGTTATGTTGTGAGTAAAATGATATTTGTTAGGAAAACATATGTAATTTATATTAAAGTTCTACAATTTTACTATATTGTTGAATGTCAGTTTCTAATTGTGAAAGTAAAAAGTGTATATGTAATGGTAGGCCACTTATAAAACAAAAGCAAGATATACTTATCATAGATGACTTAGGACTTGTTTGGTAAAGTTGTTCGCTAGAGCTGATGATTGATAGTTGATGGTTGTTGCTATTAGCTGATAGTTGTTAGTTGGTACTTAATTAATTAAAATATTTGGTAAACTTGTATGTAGTTGATACTTTAAATATGTAAAAGGACAATTAAGGGTATATTTTTTTATTTATTTAATTAAAAGTTTATTATGTGATCAATAACTTAAAAGTAATTAATATAATAAGATCAAATAATAATTTAATTTATTAATTATGTAATAATGTCAAATATTTATTTAGATGATAAAATAAACTTTGATATAATTTTTAAAAAGGAAATTAAAAAATGAGTATTTATAGAAAAAGAAATGTATAGTTAATATAATTAATATAATAATAAAAAGGGTGTTTCTGTAAATTTTTATCAACTGTTTTGAAAAAGCTACATTTTAGTTTTTGTTTATACCAATTGATGATTTACTTAAAATCAATCAACCTCTCCACTTACCAAACACTTATATGTAGCTATTAAGAACTTAAAAAGTTTACAGCTATCTTAAAAAGCAACCCTAAACACCCCTATATATATATAATAGTTTAATTTATACAAATACTTTTTGTAGTACCTAATCTATCTTGATAGTTTATATATATCAAAATAAGAGTATCATGTGTTATACTTTTCATAAAAAAAATAGTTTTCATTGAAATAACATCTTAATAATTTACATATATTAAAACAAGAGTAACATATTTTATATTTTTCATAAAAAAGATACTTTTTATTGAAATAACATGTTATTCAATTCTCAAATTATTTATTACGTAATGGATATGCCACTATATTATGTTGGGTGTTATTTTCTTATTATTAATTATATGAAAAACATTACAATAATTATAGTAATAGTGAAATTTTCATCATTATTTGCTTCAAGTAATAAAGAATTTTATCAAAGAGTAGGATTTTTAGAAGAATGCATCATCTTTAGATTTTTCAATTATGTTTCAACTTCTTTGTTGTTTAAATTAAAAATAAATTATAATAGCTTTAAAATATTAAATTGTAGTTAAACTTTTATCTAGTATATTGTTTAAGTATAACATACAGACAAATAAACTTTTAAAACTTGTGTTTTAACAGAATTATAGTAGTTATAAATTTTTAAACTTATATAAGTTACATTATTATAGCAAACTAAACATTTTTTAAGATGGTTTAAATTTCACTTTATCTTTGATTGTTATCGAAGACATTTCAAATCTTATAAGTGGATAAGATATGATGGAATTCATTTCATTTTTTATTATAGTTTTTTTTGAATCATAAAAATTTCATTAAGCATAAACATATATGGATTCGCCCCCTTTTGTCACAAAGTCAAATCAATTTATCTCTTACACCCATTGGACTAATTGGAATACATTGAATAACTTCCTTAATTTTTACAAAAAAAACTCACTTAGTTTAATAGAATCTCATTCCCAATTATACTACTAAATTATATATATCATAGTTAAGTATTAGTGTTTTGTCATTAATACTAACCTAATCTTGAAGGCCTTACCCTTAAGCAATGACAGATCTTACCATAGTAATATAGTAACCCCACTTCTAATATTCCACTTCTTACCTTTTAAAAATAATTCCCTTCCAAACATGAGACTATATCATGCTTAAGATAGGTTGGAAACTTTATAGATAAATAAAATATCCCTCCCATGAAAATATTTTCCTCTCAGAATATAAACCCATAAAGCTTTTGGATTTCTTATAGGCCTTTACACTTTCTTTGTTAATAAAGATTGATTAAACTTTTGAAAATTTGTAAAGTCACATCCTCTCAAAAATTTTAACTTTACCATGAATTACCAACTTTTCTAAATAATGTGATTACCTTTTATAGTAGAGCTTTAATAATATCTTGATATTTGATTATTAAGTTTAGAATAAAAAGTCTTTGATAGCTTGGAATAATATATAGTATAAGCAGGAATTAACATTGTCACACTTTTGATAAGAACCTCTTTTCTAACTTGTGAGAGCATGGGCAATTTCCATGACTACGATTTTTTCCTTATACAATCTTGAATGTATGAAAGAGTTGAGACTCAAGATCTACCTTATTAGGTGGGTAGACCAAGATATTTCTCTCCTAGAGCCATATACTACATCTGCAAGATTTCTTTGATCTATTATCTTACATTCATATTAGTATTTCTACTAAAAAAGATGTTTGACTAATTTAAATTTATCTTTTTTCTAATATCCTTATTACACTAAGTTAATATATCTTAAGCTTATTGGCCTCTATCTTAATAGACTTACTAAACAAAATAGTGCCATTTGCAAAAAACAAGTTATTTATAAGGGAACATCTTCTCATTAATTTAAAACCATTGATTTGACCTTTAGAAATCTCTTTATTTAAAAACCTTAGCAAAATATCAATAATGGGTAAGTATAGATATAATGAAAGAAGATCTCCTTGCCTTTATCCTTTACTTAGCCTAAACCATTCTATTGGGGCACCATTGGTGAGGATTAAAAACTACACCATGGAAACACATATCATGATCTTGTTGGCCTAAAGTTCACTAAATCCTAGCTTTCTCATTACTTTCTTTAAGAAAAGCCAATTCACCTTATCATATGCTTTCTCTATATCAAGTTTGATAGTTATTGCTCCTTTCTTTCTTGATGCTATATGTAAAGAGTGAAAAAACTCTTTTGTGATCAGGATGTTATCTTGAATAATTTTATTTAAGATAAAGGAATTTTAGGTTTGAGAAACAATAATTATGAGAAATGGTTTCAACCAATTAACTAGCACTTTTGAAATAATCTTGTATAGAAAATTACATAAACTGATTGATCAGAAGTTGCCAAGAGTCTTTAAAGATGGACATTTAGGAATGAGAGTGATAAAGGTTTACTTAAGGGAGGGAACTATAACACCTTACTCAAAGAAATCACATATTGCTCCAAACACTTCCCCTCTAATAGTCTCTTAATAAGTTTAATAAAATGAACCTTGGAATCCATCAAGACCCAAGGCCTTTAATGGCCCTATTAAAAATATTGTAGTTTTAAGATCCTTCATTGTAATGAGAGCCACGAGTTGGTTATTCATATATTAATAATAAGCTTAACATTTCTTAAAACTCTACTCACAACTTGAAATCTTCTCATCTAATAAACTATCCAAAAATGCCTTTTAACCATACTAATGATTTTGTACTCATTCTCAATTCATTGGTTCATGTCATTCTTAATTTTGATTAATTGATTCCTTTATCTTGTATGTATTGCTAAAGTATTGAAAAAGTGGGTACTTATATGCCTAGTTGAAAGTCATTGTATTCTTGATCTTTGGAGCCAATGTATCTCTTTAGATTTCCAAAACATCTCCAACTCCTTTGAAAATAATTTATTCTTCAGTTGTCTTCTCTTTTATTAATTATTTGGACACATGACAATCAATTCTTGACTTTAGTTCTTCAATTTTGCCTCTTTCATTATGTGAATAATATCAACTATAATATCAATAATTTATCCATATATCTCTTGTAATGTTATCTCATATCATTGCTCTTAACTTATAGTCAAATATCTACAATTAACTTACCATTAACTATTGTATTACAATATTCTTCTTGTTAAAACTCCTTATCAACTTCAAAAATTAATTTTTCAACAAGATCAATACCCAATAGAAAGTTATGTAATATAAAACATGATAATATAATTTCTTTCATAGTTTCAAATGAGTAATAAGGTTCACTACCATTAGCTATGATTAGAAATTATTTCTTGACAACCCCAAAAGCTCTTTTAGTAACGCTCCTTAATGAAGCATGTTGATGATTGAATAACTCTTTAGCACTCTCAAACCCACATCTAAAGTACTCTTTTAAATGATATAAAATCCCTTAATATGGTATTAATAATCCTTTATGTAAAAGAAACCCTACATTGATAAGATAAAATTTACATAATAATATATTACATGTAGTTAAGATAAATTGGTCCATACTTAGGAAAAGAATTTGTTGAACTACCTAAACTTACCATAAGGTATTATAAATTTATTTATCTTAATTAATGCATCTTTTATTATTCTTGAATCTAATGCAGTTCCTAGTTAATGCTAAACCAACCTAGGCAACTATAAGTAAATTTCATATCAAAAGAGAAAGCAACTAAGATATTTTGAGTGCACCGGTCTTTTCTTCCATGAAACCTAAGTGTAAGCTCCTTTGTTACCTTAACATAAATGTGTCCCATCTATGGCATTAATATAATCCTATATGTTAAATGTGTTGAGGATGTTATCTAAGATAAAATAAATAAATAACTGTTATTGTAAAAATATCACTTACTTTTCTTAAAATATGGATAAAATTTATTATTGTTAAGAATTTATGAGGGGACTTCAACTTTAATAGGTTGTCTTAAGAATTCACTCTTTAGAGTTATAATTGCTTTCAGTACGTTATGAAAGTGATGATTGATAGTTTCACCAAATTGTTAGAAGAAAAATTACATTACTTGATTACTAAAATCTTGGCCTAGAAACTGTAAAAATTTGCAACTTTCTCTTTAACAATTGAATGCCTATAATCTTTTAATATAATAGTCCCTCTTAATTTTTCACATAATAAGGTCAAAACATAAGGACTCATACAAATAATATCATGACATGTAATTTCATCTCTAATAAGTCAAGCCATTCATTGTTGCCTTATTATTTATATTCCTAGGTTCATGAAATTCTTCAAAATGACAGATTGTAAATTCAACAAATGTAGAGCATGAAAAATATAACAAAGTAGTTACATGACTGCATGAACTTGTTCTTGTTCCCATAAATTAATGACCTTTATGAATGTATTTTTCAATTCAACAAGTGATAGTTGAGCTTTAACTAATGCCTCATCAAAACAAAACTTCATATTTTATTACACACAATTTTGTCCATTATTTTCATAATCCATCTAATAATAAACCATAAGTTACTATGCTAGCACAAAAGCATCATAACAAAATAACATACATGGACTATATGTATAATTTCTTTAAAAAATCATGTAAGGAGAAAAAAATAACCAAACATTGAAGATATTATTATAACATGTATATGATTCAATAAAATATTACCTTTGCAAAAATGTAGTATCCAAAACTAGTGGAATAAGTGAAACTAAAATACAATGTAAATAATTAACTCCTGTGAATAACCATATAACACCTATAAGAAAAAAAAGTCAAAGTTAGCATCGAAAATTAATGTTCTAAGGCCACAATATAATATGGCTAAATAGAAACAATTCATGGTTATTTTTATTATTTGTGATGTAAAAATTAATTAAATTATAATTATATTTAATTTTATAAAATTTACTTTAAATGTTAAGAAATTGGGTTTAATTTAATTCAATTATAAAGCATTTATAATAAAATTATTTTTAGCATTTAATGATAAATACATATTAATTTGTATATAAAATAAATTTCATCTTGAGTTTCATGTCATTGACAATAAATTTTGTCTAGGCTCCATTTTGAGTTATCAAATTTTTTTTTATCAAGTATGATAATCATATTTTTTTCTTAACCAAAATAAAATAACATATTATTTTGTTTAGTTCTTTCATCATAACATGTGATGCATGCAACAACAATTAATAAACTAATGGTGATGATGAACATGAACAATATCATGGGAAAGAAATAAGAAAAAAATTACCTTGCAAAGTAATTATGCAACCTATACAAATATGAGTTATATACGACAATAAAAGATTAATAAAACAAGTTCGAAAGGAATTGAAAAATTGGAAGGTATTGTCCACTTTCACCATGTTCCTTTCTCTTTAATATATAATCTCATTCAGTTTTATGATTTGACTTATGTTTAATTTAAATAAAGTTGAAATTTTTTTATAATAAAATTATTTTAAATGTTAAATAATGAATTTGCAAAAAATGCAAGATAGCCTAATTAAGATGTTCATAAGAATTATGTATAGTTGCAATGAAAGATATAATAATTCAAGCTCTCACCTAATATACAAGTGCTATTTTAGACCATCCTATTAGATCCATGGTGCTTGATAAATTATTAAACCCTATATTTAATTTCTAGTAGTCTCTTGTTGGAATTTAATGCACTATGTTACCAAGTTATATCTTCACACTAAATAAGCTATTTTTCTATAGAAAAACATAGTTCAAGTAATTTAAGTATTCATTTAACAAGTAACTTATGGAGAATAATAATAACAAATCAAGGATAAACTACATTACATAAGAGGACACTCACTTCACTAAATACAAAACAATGTACTAGCTTATATATTTTAAAGAAACTTAAATAATATTTAATATATATGACAAGCAATAAGAGCATATCACTAACTTCTTTTCATCAATGTTATGTATATAGCTTCTTTCAACCCTCTAAGTAATAACTTTTAACAAACTTGAATATATTCATTACATATAAGATATAAATCATAGAAACTTTCATTTTATAACTTATAACTAATACCCAATTTTCATACTAGTATTCTATCAGGATATTTATTTTTAATACAAGCAAACTATGTTGGGCTTCTCTCTATCATGCATTTAAGGTAGGATATCTTATTATATGCTATTAGCTAAAATATTTACAATGTTATAGCACATTTTTTTATATTTGATTCATCATATTATCAATTAGTTATCATATATTACATTTGTTAACATGTAATAGTAGTATCATCTCATACTTCTCATAACTTTGGTTACTAATAATTAGCCTATATATCATGAATACCGCCAATTTGCTAGCCTAAGCCTAAAATAATAAACTCATAAACATATCTCTACTATATTTACATATGAATACTATGAACTCATAAAAGCCAAAAAAATCTTCTTCATCTACCACTAGCATTAAAAGGTGAGTATCATATAATCCTTAACAATTGAATTTCACATGTGTATTTAAAACTCAAACACCTAAATTCCATTTGCTTATTATGAAGCAACATAACTACCCACTATGCAACTTTTGCATTTAATAAGCAAACATTGTCACAAGAAGACATATCCAACAATACACACACACACACACACACACACACACACACACATACATACATATTTACATACATATATACATATTGTCATGTCTTTTGGCTGCGTAACATGCATCCGTAGAATGACTATTAACTTCCTAACTAAGGAAGTCAATAGTTATCCTATAAAAAATTTTATACATTCCGTAAAATTTTTTTGTATATATATACATATAACTTGCATGCAAACTCATATTAATCCAAAATATTTATTGTCCCAGGTTATAAAATAACATCATAATTATGCTATCAAAGTTATAATAAACACACATTAATATTTTACATATCTTTAGTTTTGCCGAAATTACTTTATTTACTGTCAGAGTACTTTATTTAAGTAGTTGCACGATAATTTATAAAGCTAGAAGTCTGAAGGAATACTTAAACCATTTACCAATAAACTGTTGATATGTCCAACTGCTGCTTCTAAAGTTCCGGTTCAATGACTTTATTTGGTCCTGTGTTTATCAATTGACAAACGTTAAGTATAAACTCAGTGGTGCTAGTTATATCATGTAATACAAGTAATCATATAATCTATTAGTTCTAACATTTAAAAACTTTAAGCATTTATATTCCATGACGTGTTGATGCCAAGTAAACATTATGTCATATACTTTAAAATAGCATGTCTATTTCATTTGTATTTCATGTCATATATGTATGAATCATTTAGCATGACTATCTTAAAAGATGATAAAATTCCAACCATAATAAATATTCAAGTGCAGATTTATCATTTAAGCATATCATGAATTCATATCATATTATGTCGTATGTCATGACTTATGAACAGTGCATATTTATGAGAATGCATTTATGCTATGCATTCTCCCTCTTATTCCTTGTTCTATCATACCATTTAAATGCGCATTTACTGGGTCTTTATAACATAACTTTGATTCTTTACATATGAGCTCATTTAACATCTTGCTTTTCAATTCTGTTTCTTTCATATCATGATAACATATTATTTTTTTCCCATAGGAATTTATATCATTGTACCCAGTATAATCATTTAGCCTTTTTCTCATATCACATCATATTCTTTTTCTCCTTATTTTACCATGTCATGCTATGTCATGTATATGTTGAATGCTTTATGTTCATGATATATATATATGATGCATAATTAAATTCAATTTGTTGTAAAGCTATTGCATTACTAAACCTTTGCTTATTTGATTATTTAATGATCGAGGACTTCAAACATTCTAGCACAAACCTGGTATGTCCTTCCCTTTGTTAATATCCTTGGATGATTCATGAATATTTTCCACTGGTTCACCTATTTCGAAATCAATATTAATCTTTTATTAGTAATTAAATTCATCCTTTATCATTCTTATATTTATATACCACTGAAAAATTCAATATCATTTCTAATTTGTTTCCTTAAGTTTACTGTTTAATATTCACCTTAGTAATAACTTATTTTATTTGAAGTCATTCTATCTTTTAATACCATTTTATCATCATTTTCTATTTTAATTCATTTATTCCTTTATTTCTAATATAATTTATTTATTAAATAACTTAACAGTTACTATGTCATTATTGATTCATAAAATTATCATCATTTTATTTTTATTTATATAATATCGTATCATAACTTAAATCAGATTCTAACCTTTAATCATACTTAATAGTCTTTTAAATCAACTTCATTTCAATAATATCATGAATAATTTTATACTTAGTAATAAATGTTTCTTATCTCTTTTCTAGGCTTGAACAGTTAATAACATCTCTATAGTGTATGTCTTATTTACTCCCTTATATTATCTTAATTAATAACCTGTAAAAATAGTTTATATCATTTACCTCTGATTAAGAACTATTCCTTATTGTTTAAAAACAAGTTCTTATCTCCATTTAATAAGTATATAAGTATTTTACCTACAGCTTATTTTTAATTAACTATTTATTAAACCGTTATCATTTAAACTCATATTCATTTTATATATATAATTTGTAACTTAATTAAGAATCTGTTGAAATTCAGTTACTGATAAGTCATAATTTAGTATGATAGTTTTAATTATATGCTAACTTAAATCAGTTAATATCATATTATTAATTACCTCTTAAAATCCTATTTAAATTGCTCTAACAGTTCTTATTACTATTCTTGTCTAATCTCAAATTCTGTTATCAATTTAAGTTCAAAAATATCTTGGGTATATAGGAATATATTTAGTATCAGAATTCATTTAGTCATGTAATAAATAGTTCTCTCTTAGTTTCCTGTTGATAGGTTCTTAATAATCCTATTTCCTTAAGATCATTTAGCAATTTAAACAGTATTCTCTTAATTAATTCAGATATCAGTCATATCTTATTAATATTCTAAAACTCTATTAAAATATACTTAACCTCATATCATATATCATTATCAAAACCCAATATTAGTTAACTATAAACCTTAATTAATTTAACTCATAACCAGTGACTATATAAATTATAATGTGACTTAAACAATCTTCTATTATCTATTATTACCCTCAAGTCCAATAACATTACATACGTCTGCTCATCATTTAATCATTTAATTTTGTTTAATATAGTATCATTACCTTACTATTACAATCAGATTCAATTATCTTAACATATTCAATATTCATGCCTTAGTTATTACCATAAATCATATTCTTAATTAACACTTTACTTATCCAATTTAATTATATACTATCTAATCATTAACTTATTACATATATATGAAATCAACCAAATAGGTTTATTCCATGATTCAAGTATACTTAGTCTCTTACGGATTCTGTTACTCCTGTTATAGTCTTACTTAAATTCTCACTAAAACAAAATCATATAACTTAATGATCTTCTTAATTCATTTAATATTCTTAAATCCTAAATCATTTTAGTTCATATAGCAATCATAATCATAAATTTCATTACAACCTCCTTAACCTTAGCATAAACATTCTTAAGTTACTTATTTCATAATTTGACTTAATCTAAATTTATCATCCCATTATTAACTTAAATAAACCTTTAATAATTCTTATTATATT